>JAJIBD010018287.1:0-18793 GCA_021461705.1 Cryptotis parvus
ACACACACACACACACACACACACACACACACACACAGTATGTGGTAGAGCTCCGACATTCGCAGAGGGTGGCGGAGCGGCGTGCTCCTGTATCTTGGCTTTGATATCTGGCACTGGACATAGAAAGTTCTATAGACTTTGTGCACATTACCGGTAGTTTTTGTTATGCTGTTGATCAAATCCAAGGATCCAAAGCATAAAATTTCAAATTTTATTAAAGAAGCACTACATGTATGAGATTTAAAAGTTAACAGCGGTAAGAATATGCAAACACTGGTGATGGAAAGGAAATAAGTAGCTGTCTCTGGCTCTTTCCTCCCGCCTGTGGTGGTCTGGCGGTGGAGCCGCTTGGTGCTGCTCTGGCTGGCTCTCTTACGGCACAAACTGGCTGCAGTTGTATGCAGAGCTGCAGAAGGAGGGGAAGGAATGGGGCCTTTATTAGGAAGTCAGAAGCTTTCCCAGAAGCCCTGCAGTTCACGCCTGCTTTTGTTTCTTTGATAGTTCGACCACGAGGGAGTTCAGG
This sequence comes from Cryptotis parvus, assembly GCA_021461705.1. NCBI lineage: Eukaryota > Metazoa > Chordata > Mammalia > Eulipotyphla > Soricidae > Cryptotis > Cryptotis parvus. The sequence continues at coordinate 524 of JAJIBD010018287.1, forward strand.
CATTTTAGTAGGGAAAGAGCTTAGTAAAGAAAGCAAAGGAATTGTGCTGTCTTTCACAATATACACCTATTTTGTATAGAAATTATTATGGAAAGAAATTGAATGTTGCTTTTAGCCCCTAAATATTCTATATGTTAAAATTATTCTAGGACTCCAGTTCAGTTGTAGAATGGACCCAGGCCCCAAAAGAAAGAGCTCATCGAGGATCAGAACATCAGAACAGTTATGAAGCAGAGTGGGACATGGTTAATGCAGTTTCATTTAAAAAGAAACCACATGTCAATGGAGGTATGAGTGAAATCTTCTGAAATCTTGAACTCATGTGCTGCAATATAAGCAAAGTAAAAGAAAATTCTTTAATCTTGGTCGTAGAAGAATGAGCATTTGATGCTTTATATATATATATTATATATAGTTTCATTTTATTTGCATCCCATTTTTATTTCTCTATCTAAAAATGTACTTCTCTTTTTAGTTATTAATGACAAAGTAAAAAACTTTAAACTATTGTTTGGTTCATGCACATTTAAAAAATCTAGTAGAATATAAAAATGTTATTTCATTCTAAAGCACCAGGGGGCGATGGAGTATATCGCAAATCATACTGCTGTAATATCGGAATTTTAGTGGGATCTTTGCAGCCCATTGCAGTCCTTTTTTGTGTATGTTCATAAAATTTTATTGTGATTTATACATACATGCATTTTCCTACACATGTATGTATATACAGATATTTTGTAGTTTATTTTGCCTTGTGGTTATATGTATGTACCGTGAAGCTACCAGCTTGATACATACAAACTGTCAGATATGATGTAGCTGGACCATGAGGCCATATGTGATCTTGTTGAAAGATACCAGCAGTTGTATGGAGTTAATTTTCTTGATTGGCAGCTAAATGAATTTTTTAATTTTTTGGGTCACACCTGGCTGTGTTGGGGAACCATGTGGAGCGGGAAATTAAATCTGGAGCTTCTGTGTGCAAAGCATGTGTTCAGCTCTGGCCTGTAACCCTGATATATATATCTATTTTTTTTTTTTTGGGATGTGGGTGTCTCCACACCTGTCTGTATTGAGACTTACTCCTGGCTCCACACTCGGGGATCACTTTCGGGGGGGGAGAACGATATGGTGCTGGGGATCAGACCTAGTTCAGCAGCATGCAAAGCAAGCACCTTAGCCCCAGTCTATCTCTTAAGCCCCCTATATTGCTGTTTTTATATAGTGTCGCTGCAAAGTAACATTTTCATAGAATCATTTTCATATACAATTGTTACATTTTTTCACTTTACTATTTCTTGTAAACAGGTAATTAAGTAAATAGTAATTTATGAACTTTGGAGAAGCTGTTAGCTTGTGTACTTATTTACAGGTTTTTTTTTTTAAAAAGTGATGGAATGTATTCTCTTTATACCGAAAGGAAGAGCTCTTACCAGAACAATGCAGAATGCTGAAGATAGGTTAAAAACCACAGATTTGCTATGTGAGATGATCTTGTTTTTGAGCCACACCCGCCAGTGTTCAGGACTTGCTTCGGGCTCTGCTCAGGGATCATTTGTTGTGCGGTGTTGACCTGGCCAGTTGGATGCTGCACAGCCTCTTTCCGCTGTACTGCTCTCCTACCCTATGAGCTATTTTAACTTCTTTGCAGTTTCAGGATGGGTTTATGTGTGTTGCTATTCTTTGTCGTTGTCTAACGTCGTCAAACCTTTGAAAGTTAAAATGACCGATACGAGAATGAACACAGTGAGTTTTCAGAAGTTAATTCAGAAGCATTACATGTATGAGAAAACCAGTCTCTTGATGCAGATCTTCTAAACTAATATTTTTCAATGTTGACTCCATATTGAAACCACCTTGAGAAGTTAGATCTGAAAAATATATCAGAGACCAGAGTGATTGCTCGACAGCCTAGAGTACATGCCTAGCAAGCTTGAGACCCTGAGTTTAATCCTTTGCACTTGAACGGTTCCCGAGCACCTCCAGGTCTGGTCCCGGAGACCTTTGGGCACTGCTGAATTGGCCCTGTGGCTCGGAGGACTCATCTGTCTTAGAAGCACCTCTTTGCCTGTCCTGAGCATTGAAATATCAGGTGGCGGAGTATGTCCTGGTGTGTTTACCAGGCCCTCTGAGTGCTCTTTGGGAAGTCCTCTGTCCTTACTGCTCCCATATAAAATAATATAAAGTGTGTACCAATGCCTGGCTTTTATTCTAACAAGTTAGACTCTGGAGATGAAGCCTGTGTATATCTAGATTCTAGGAATGCTGGTGAGTTTAGTGACCAGAAAAGTTTAAAGTTTAAAAAGTTTAAAAGTTTAAGAAGTCTTTAAACTTTTTTGGTTTGAAAAAGTTTAAACCAAAAATTGACAGATATAATTCTGCTTACATGGCTTGGCTGTGTATTATGACTTACACAGAGATTATGTAGTAATTATTAAAGTCAAGAGGAGTCAGAGTCGGGGCCGGCGCGATTGTATAGCAGGTAAGGCATTGCCTTGCACACGGCCAACTCAGGTGTGATCCCAGCATCCCATATGGTCCCCCGAGCACCGCCAGGAGTTATTCCTGAGTGCAGAGCCAGGAGAAACCGCTGAGCATCTCCAGGTGTGACCCAAAAAAAAAAAAAAGTCAAAGGGGCGGAACACATGCCTTTTTTTCCCTGTACCTGATATTTGTGAGGCTGAGTTTGGTCTTCGGGGCTGCGTTTCCTGTCCCTCTAGCACCACTTGGCCCTACTACTGTGGGGAGCCGCTGGGGTCCCTGACAGTGCCAGGACAGAAGTTTTCTTCTACTTCCGAGGCCGGGTGAAAACTCACGAGTCCAGCGCAGTTCCAAAAAAAGACTTTTAATAGTACAAAAGCTCTACCACCGCAATCCAATATAATGAAAGAACTCTAGCCTGGTCAGAGCTTAGACCATATAAGAGAGCCCAAGTCTCCCACCAAAGAGAGAGGATCTCACTCGAGAGGAGTCCTACCCAAAAGAAGGAACAGGAAAAAAAAGGGAAAAGAGAGGAAGGAGCCTCAAGTCAGTCCCTTATATACACCAAAGTAATCCTATCTGTTGACAGGTGGGTCCTGTCATTAAAGAACCCTAAATAGAGTGTAGAAGGGTGGAGCCACACCCTATTACAGGTATAAACAAAGGATTACACCAAGGACTAATCCCTTCTTCTGAGATTATCTCTTAGGTAAGACACTGGAGAGAGGGGGCTGATATAAAGTAATACATCTTAATCTCATGGGCTTCATGGAATCTAGATGGTACCCACAAGGTCCTTCTTATTCATTATCTGTACCAGGGTGATTCTGAGTATCTTGTCCTCCATATACTGAAAGGGTCACACTTGCTTGCATGAGGGCAAACTAGTATGTATCACTGACTTCCTGTTCATCATTGGTTTGCTCGAGCGGGCTCCAGTAACATCTCCATATGTCCTGTCTCATGCTAGTAGAGCCTGGGCATCTGCTTGCTCCAGGAACATAAGAGCCTCAAACCATTATATTAGGTCATGGGAATGACCTAATATAATTGTTACTGGTATTTGGCATATCAAATAGGACACAGGTAGCTTGCCAGGCTTGCCGTGCGGGTGGCATACTCTTGTAGTCACCTCTAAATACAGCATTTATTGATGAATCTATAAAATAAGCTAAGAGAAAGGAGAGGGCTTTTGGGCCATTTTGGCTACTCTTCGCTCTCTGCCTCTCCTCTCTGCTCTCTTTCCTGTTAGGCCTTAGCAGGTGGTAGCAGCCATCTTGGCCTAGGATTCTAAATCTACATGTGGCTGGGGCCCAGCTAGGAAGTCGGGGTGATCCTTCCTATAATCTTAAAAATAGTCTCAACACAGCCAGGGTGGTAGTCTCCTGGTAAATTCTAACTGTCCCACGCTGGGTGCAGTGGGTATAAAGAGGAGCTGTGCCCAATCTAGAAAACATAGAAGTCTTAGTAGATGTATAAGTCAGAAGTTATTCAATCAAGGTGACTTCTGCAACTGCTACACACTCTAGCAGTGTTTACATAGAAGAGAGGTCTCATTAGAATGAACCTTGGCTTAAGAACATGTAAGTAGTTTAAGCTGTGAGTGGGTAAAAGAGCAAAGCTCCCAAATTAGCTAAGCCTCTCACCCAACATACTACGTAATTTTTGGGTGTGGCTCTTGTTAGATAGAGTTAGGGGAGACATTTTCTAAGCTTGAGTTTTCAGAATTCAAATTTATCCATTATGAAATATACTTTATATTTTTATAAAGTATATTTTCATAGAAAACATTTTCACAGATTTTGCTTTTTAATTTTTTTATGATTTACAGAGGAAACATGAAACAAACCTTTAGAAAATGAATCTTGAAGACTTATTTAGCATTTGAGGGGCTTGGAGGCCTCGCTTGGTGGTGCTCAGAGCTTAGTCCTGGCTCTGCTCAGGCTCATTTCTTGCCCCTGAGCACTTTGTGCCGAGGGAACCAAATGTGCCAGTGGCTGAACCGTGGTCTGCTCTGTGCAGGGCGAGTCCTTAAGCCTGTACTGTCCTGGCTGCTTCTACGACCTGCTTTTCATGATTGTTTGAGCTGTTGAGTTATTGTTTTTAAATTCCAGATTAAATATGTGAATATATGTCTTCTCAGAACAACAGAACTATTGTTTCTTTTCATTCCATTCTTATACTATTGTGGTCAACTTCCCTTTGTCAGCATTTGGAGATAATAGTACATCCTCAAATAACCTTTTTGTTCAACATTTGGTATAATGTTGAGGAGATAAAACTCCAGGCAGATGTGGAGTGAAATGATAATTCTTTGTGGACCTGGTTTCATGATATATCTGCTTCAGCTTAAGTCGTTCTTTCCAGAGACCTGTCCTTGTTAGGTGAGGATTTACTGTACATTCTGTTTTTCGGTGACCTGAGTTCATCGTAGTTGGTTTTGCTGACTTGCGTTGTGAGGTCTGCACTTGGGGGCTCAGGGTCCTGCACTGCCTGTTCTGACCCCAGGGCCTTGTGCTGCAAAGCGTGGACGCGATTTGGTTTCCACGTTTAGAAAGGAGGAAATGGTGAGACTCCAAGAATTTTTTGTAATAACAATTTCTGTTTGTTATTAATGGTAGCCTGAACTATAGATTACTTTTATGTTGACCTGTTACCAGGTTTTTAATTTATTTAATGCCACACCTTTTGAATATCCGTTATGTGCTAATATTTTTTCTTGGGCACTGGAGATGCAACTAGACAAAAAATGTTTCTTTTCTCATATGTATAATATATACTGGCAAGAGGACTAAAAGAATGACTTGTGAATGTTCTCATCATTTATTAGAAATTTGAGAAAATGTGGAGTGAAATGATAGTTATTTGTGGACCTGATAAGTTTTTGCTCTGATAAGTTGTGTATCTTTAGTTGGAAAAAATCCATATGAAATTTTATTTTGGGATATGCACAAATATTTGGTAATTCTTAGAGCCTACATATATTATTGAATCTTTTCCATATGATTTTTTTTTTTTTTTCTTTTTTGGATCACACCCGGCAATGCTCAGGGGTTTCTCCTGGCTCTGCACTCAGGAATTACTCCTGGCAGTGCTTGGGGGACCATATGGGATGCCGGGATCGAACCCTGGCAGGCATGGGCCGGCCATGTGTAAGCAAATGCCCTACCCGCTGGGCTATCGCTCCAGCCCGCTTTTCTTGCAATAAATACTTTCTTAGTACTTTAAGCATTTTTAAATTAAACATTATCTTTATGTAAATTTTCATTGCAGTTTTGATGTGAAAATATTTTGTTCTTTGCAAATAATCTAATAGTATAATGGTATGTGTAGTTTGTAGACAATTCAAGTATATTTACACTTAAATGATTAATGAAGATACTGGAATTGTTTAATCATATTCACTTTAATATTATTCATAGTAGTGTTTCGTTCTATATAAGTTCCAGAGGAATGTGATGTAAGGTGGCATTTACTCTAACACCAGCCTTAGAAGTTCATCACTGGTGTGAAGTCAATTAGGTGTGTAGGGAAGTTACTTTAGCCTTTTTGAAACGCCTTTCAAATGACACTTGATCATGTGTCCATGAAATAGTAACGATGCCTATAGTTTGTAAAGTGTAGATCTCTTTGTATCGAGATACTATTGGAGGTGATGAAGTTAGTCTTCTTCCTTCCTTCCTTCCTTCCTCTCCTCCCTCCTCCTCCCTTCCTCCCTCCCTCCCTCCTTCCTTCCCTTCCTCCTTCCTCCCTTCCTCCCTCCCTTCCTTCCTCCTCTCCTCCTCCTCCCTCCCTCCCTCCTTCCTTCTTCCTCCCTCCCTCCTTCCTTCCTTTCTTCCCTCCCTCCCTCCCTCCTCCCCTCCCTCCCTCCCTCCCTCCCTCACACCCAAGAATGCTCAGGGGTTAGTCCTGGCTCTGCACTCAGGAATTACTCCTGGTGGGGCTCGGGAATCACTATAGGACTAGTATTTCTAACTTTATAAAAGGTGACATCCTGCAGGTCAGCACTGACTCAGCTGCCTTTGTTTAGGGTCTGTAAGTGTAGATCTTCTTTGCACTTTATTTTTGCAGTAATTATAGTGTGGAATGGAATTAGTGGTGGTCTTTTGTAACAGGGTATATGACATAACTTACTTAGAGAAAAGATTTTTTCAATTTTAGAAACAGCCTTATGCAAGCTAAAATGTTAAAATGTCATTTTTACATTAGAAATTAATTATGCCTTTGAATAGGACAGTATTTAAAGGAAATATTTATCTGTTTATCTATCCATTCATTCATTCATTTGCTTATTTATGCTTTTTGGGTCATGCTCAGGGGGTTACTCCTGGCTCTTTGCTCAGGAATTACTCCTGGCAGTGCTTGGGGGACCATATAGGATGCTGGAGATTGAACCCTGGTCTGCCTCGTGCAAGACAAACACCCATCGCTCTGGCCCCTAATTTGTTTAATCTTTATGCTACTTGTTTTCAGTTACAGTATTCATGAATCTAAGATTTAAAATTTTTATAGCCTGTATACAGACTGTATAATTATACTACATAATTATAGTTTGGCTTGAACTAGGCAGGAAGTTTGAATTTATTCATTCTTTTGGAAGCATTCACAACTTAGTTATATTTTCATTTTCAGTTATCCATTGTTTTTTGTGTTTAATTTATATGTATAAATGTCAGTCTTTATATTCTTTACAATAAAATGAGGAAATAAAGGGCTGTGTGTGTATGTGTGTGTGTGTGTATGTTTAAAAATTAAAAAAATTTTAATGACTCTCCAAGCGCCTCATGTCATTTGAGAGTGGAAAGGGTGAATATGTATTGACTATCTGTTTACTGTATACTTGGCATTGTACTAGTTAGTAGACAGGTGTTATTTTTATCCTTTGAATAACATTGGAAGGTAAGTATAACTATCTTCATTTTTTGAGAGATTCACGTATTTTACCAGGCATGGTCAATTAGCTAGATAGTGGTATTACAGTTTGAGTCCGACATTCCTGCTTCAAAGCCATGATCATTTTTTTTTTTATTTTATATTTTTGAATTGGGGAACAGTTTTTAAATTTGTGTACAGGAAGGCTATTAATTTAAAAAAATGTTACTTTTAAGAAGATGTATATAGCCATTTCTAATACAGGTAGAAACCATAGTAATATAAACTATAGTCATTCCCTCGCTTCAACTAATTTCTGTTAGGCAGTCAGGAAGAGCATTATCAGTGCCTTTTAAAAAGGTGAACAAAACTATTTTGCCCCACTTTCTTGTTTTTAAGATGCTCCAAGTCATAGAAATGGGAAAAGCAAATGGTCATTCCTGTTCAGTTTGACAGACCTGAAATCAATCAAGCAAAACAAAGAGGGTATGGGCTGGTCGTATTTGGTATTCTGTCTAAAGGATGACGTCGTTCTCCCTGCTCTGCACTTTCATCAAGGAGATAGCAAACTACTGATTGAATCTCTTGAAAAATATGTGGTATTGTGTGAGTAAGTATCAAATTATTTTATACTTATTGAAATTAGATTGTTGTCCCAAGGGAAACTATTTCTGTTTGTCATTGACTTACTAGTGAGCTATGCACTTTTTAGGGTTCAAATACTTTTTTTTTGTGATACTGGCTACTGTGAATCATAACTGAATAAATACTGCCACTTTAGTTATTTGGATCTGCAACTTTTTATGTTATTACTATTTCGCTGAAAAGAGTCTGATATTTTAAATATGTATTTCAGTAGTGATACATCAGTGATCATGGTGGATATATTTACTTTTTATTATGTAGTTTCTGCTAGACATAGTTTATAGTGTTTCATTCTGAATTAAATAGGTTTAAGTTCTTTATAAAATTATTGGTACAGAAGACAGATTACTCTCTTTCCAAAACTTTGTTTTATATTTATTCACCATGTGCATTTGTACACATAATGCTTTTCTTTGTCCTAATGTCAGCAAATTAATTTTGGGAAATCTCATTTTGAACACTGCTAATTGATAGCAAGGAGTGTACAAGATAGTGTGTTTCTACATCTCTTGAGCATTTATGGTCTTACAGAGGACGCTGTTCAGTACACAGCAGTAAAACCTAATAGCTAAGATAGAAAAGTTTTATTTTGAAATCCTGGGAAAGTGGTACCTCATTCAGACAGGTTTTATGTAGGGATCAGGAAAGACATTTTGGAGAAAAATGCATCCAAGTTGGTTTCTGTCCTAAATGAACACCTGTGACCGGGGTGAGATGTAGGAAAGAGAGATGTTTCAGACGGAAGACTCTGAACGTGGTGCAGCCGCAGAGCGGAGCAGTTCAGGATTCCAGGTCTGCGTTGTATGAGAAAGGAGGGCTCTGCGTTTAAAGAAAGGCCCAAAGAACCGTATGAAGGGCAGAGCCTGAAGGATCTTGTAAGTTATTCTAGCAGGCGGTTGCTGTCATCTAGGTGGGATTACAGTGCCGTGAACCGGGAGAGTGACATTAGGGAGGGCGGGGAGAGAGCTCAGTGGGCTGAGCACGTGCCGCACACAGGGCGCCGCTGCGTTCTCTGTTTGGCTCTCTGTGGTCCCCTGAGCATTCCTTGAGCACCCCAGGAGCACAGAGCTGGGATTAGTGTCGTCCCGAGCACTGTTGAGTGTGGCTTTCAAGAGGTAGCAGGGAAACACTTTGGATATATTCATTTTTGTGTTTGGGTCACACTTGGTGATACTCAGGGCTCACTCTTCATTTTGTGCTCAGGGATCATTGCTGGTGGGCTCATGGGACCATGTGACATACCAGGAATCAACCCAGGTGGGCTGTCACGTAAGGCGAGTGCCTTTTTGGTTTATATTTTGTGATTGGATAGCTATGTGGGGTCAGACATACACTGTTGTGCCACAGGGTCACTGAATGTGGGGGGTGAGACGGAAGGTAAAGATGAGGTTGATTTTATTAATATTCTAAATTTACAATAGAGTAAGACATGCTTAACTTCAGATTTTTAAAGCTGGAAGATTTTGATTCTGTGATTTCTGCCATTTTCTTCCTACCATGCTGATTCCTTGGCATGCTGCTCGTAGCCGCTACAAAGTAAGGCGTGGTGGGTAGTATTTGGGTTTAGTATCTCAAAGGAGAAACTGAATAGGAAGTTAAGTTTAGGAAGGAGGGATGGGTTCATTATTGGGGCAGATTTGACTATTATCATGTATTTAACACCATCTGTATCAATCAATATCGTGCTGTAACTGTTAGAAGAGCTCATCGGATTTGAGATTGTGTTTATTCACATGTAGTACCCCACTGTTTGAATGGTGGTCCCTCTGGATTTTTTTTTTTAATTTCTAAAGTCATACTTTAGAGAACTAAGCTTAGTTTTAAGCATTTTTAAGATGTATTAAAATATACTATGTGGAAGAGATGACTGGTATAATAAAACGGATACAAAATGGTATTATAAAGGATTAAGTATAGAGGGTTAGTTTCAACAAGAGTTGTGGTACTGCAATAAATAAACGAAGAGGGCCAGAGTGATAGTCCAGTGGGTAGGGCATTTGCCTCGCATGTGGCCAACCTGGGTTTGATCCCGGCATCCCATATGGTCCCGAGCACCGCCAGGAGTAATTCCTGAGTGCAGAGCCAGGAGTAACCCCCTGAGCATCGCCGGGTGTGACCCCAAAAAGCAAAAAAAACAAACAAACCCAAACCTCTTCCCCCAAAAAAAACCGAAGAAACAAACTACTTACTGTTTCCAATGAGGGGCCTGCCTTGTCTTAGGTCTGTGAGATCATCTCTCAGGGCTGTGGGGAGGGAGTGACTTTCTAGACCCACCAAGATTTCCCTAGTGGCCTTCGGGATTATTAACTGTTCTTTGTAGGGGTTTGAGAATGAGCTGCTGCTCTGGCTGTATAGAGTCAGGAATTCCCTGTGCCGCTTGGTTGGTACTCAGGGGCCTGCAGGCTTACGCAGCTGTGCTTGGGCTACTGGGAAGAAAGGCACTGGGGACCCAGATGGGCACTGCTGCACCCCAGGCATGGGCCTTAATCTCGGGTTGTCCCTCTGCCGCCTTTCATATCCGAAACGCCATAACGCCATTCTCTATCGTAGCTCAGGGTTTCATTTCAGATCCAGAAGCACCCTAAAAACTCTTGCTTTTAGGATACTAATTCTTTACCCTAGAATACTCTTCCTAAATCACTTAAGTGATTCATTTTGTCTCTTTTTCAGAAGGACTTTTCCATAGAACATAGGTTCCCACCCCCATTCTGTTTGGTACCTTATGCTTTGTTAATGGTCCTTAACAGAACAGTTTTTTTTTAAAGTATTTTATTATACCACCGTGAGATATACAAATAAAAACATATACAATTAAAAAGTTCATGTTTGGGTTTTGGTCATACAGTGTTTCAGCACCCGTCCCTCCACCAGTGCCCATCTCCCACCAACAACATCCCGGTTCCCCTCCCCTTCCCCAGCCCTGCTCCATGGCAAGTTCTTTATTTCTTTCCCTTTCTCTCTCTTTCTCTTTTCCTTCCCTTCCAGACTATGGATTACAGAACATACATTAAAAGGTTGTCATGTGAATCCTTTTGCCTCTATTTAATGCTCAGTTCTAGGTTGGCATTAGTACCCTCGACTATTATTAGCACACTGTTCCATTTTCTGTCTTACCTAAACTCTGACTCCACAAACAGCTTCTACGAGGCACATATCACCCTGATACCCAAAGCAGGGAGAGACAACACAAAGAAAGAAAACTACAGACCAATCTCCCTGATGAACACGGATGCTAAGATCTTCAACAAAATACTAGCAAACAGAATCCAAAGACTCATCAAGAAGATTATACATCATGACCAAGTAGGATTCATCCCGGGAATGCAAGGATGGTTCAACATTCGCAAGTTAATCAACATAATACATCATATCAATAAAAGAAAAAATAAAAACCATATGATCCTTTCAATTGAACAGTTTTTTTTTTTTTTTTTTTTTTTTTTGCTTTTGGGCCACATCCGGCAATGTTCAGGGGTTACTACTGGCTCTGCACTCAGGAATTACTCCTGGCAGTGCTCAGGGACCATATGGGATGCCGGGGATTGAACCCTGGCCAGCATGGGCCGGCCACGTGCAAGGCAACGCCCTACCGCTGGGCTATCGCTCCAGCCCAACAGAACAGTTTTGTCTGCTTACTTCTTTGATGTTCTGCTCTGGAACGAAAGCCTACAGGCAGGGATTTATCAGCATTGTTTGCATTTTTCTCTTGAATTCCTGGGCAAAGAGCATGGCATATAGTTTTTACACAGTAAATCTTTGTTGAATAAATAAGTGACATGGTAATGATCAGTTTAACATAATTTTGAAAGGGTTGTCACTTGTCTTCCAGTTCATCAATTTGCTCTAGCGGGCGCCAGTAACATCTCCATTTGCTGGGAATAAGGTCCATTATTGTTACTGTTTTTTGGCATATCGAATACATCACGGGTAGCTTGTCAGGCTCTGTCATGGCTCTGGGTTCATCCCAGGGGCCCCAGTCTTTTGCTGTGTTAGACTATCAACTATCCAGGGCCCATGGGGCAGAGCCCTGTGTGTAGACAAGCTGTCTCCTGTCTGCCACCTGCTGGTGCAGCCGGACACTGCAGCCACACCTGCAACACCTCGAGGGGCAGGATTGTGGTAAATGAATTGCAGATTTTTTTATATGACTTCAAATAGCTCAGGAGGTAGAGAATTTTCTATCCTCCATGGAATTTTGTATAGAATCAACATCAGTTGTCCTGAATGTGTTTGGTCATGCTTTGATGAGAATTGTAAGTGAAACGGTTTCCTTTTCTTTATTTATGTTAATAAGCAAGTAGGTAAGTAAATGTAAGCATCAGAGGTGAGTCTGATTCTTGCTGTGTTGGAGAGATAGTAGGTAGGGTGCTTGCCTTGAACTCCAATGATCTAGGTTTGATCCCTGCACTGTGTATGGTCCCCTGAGTACCATCAGAAGTGGTCTCCCGGGCCTTAGCGATAGCCCAGCAGGTAGGGCGTTTGCCCTTGCACGCGCCGGCCCATGCCGCCCGGGTTTGATCCCCGGCATCCCATATGGTCCCCGAGCACCGCCAGGAGTAATTCCTGAGTGCAGAGCCAGGAGAAACCCCTGAGCATTGCCGGGTGTGACCCAAAAAAGCAAAAAAGAAAAAAAAGAAGTGGTCTCTGGGCACCAAACCAAAATTAGTGCGGCTTAGGTATGCAGCTTCATACTGATTGACCTCAAATTAATTTTGAAGTCGCCCCTGTTATTCTTACTTTTTCATAACCACAGGTTTCATAATAAGGACAGTCTCCCTTATGATGTGAAAGCATGTTTTCTTTTATCAGGCAGATCCAGGAGAGAGCCTGGAAGAGGTTATGCCAAACATACATCTTTCTCTTTCCTGTTCTCAGCAATCAGGTATATCCCTGCAAAGGAGAGTTTCTTTATTAAAGTACATACTTCCATTTGGAAACAAAACCATGGGAGTTCGTGCTATTGTAAGAGATACTAACAGTGCTTTTGCAGATAAATGTAAAGTATCAGCTGATAGAGAGCAGTATGAGAAAATAGAAAGGTAACAGGACGGTATATTTATATACACGTGAAGTGTACATATATGTGTATACACATGTATGCAAATATGTAGTATGCCCACACATGTATATACACACATCTGTATTAGAAGCTCTGGAGAAAATGAAATCTTCTAAGGTTGGGGGAAGGATGAAATGGAAAAAGGTCTGAGTGTAAGTGATTGATTGCCTAGTCAAAGAGAAAAAATCTATCAGAGGAGACTGATTCTCTTACTTTGTTCTTAGGGGAGGAGATAGTTATGTGAAGTAAGTCCTTTAAAAACTGTATTTCAGATGTAAGCTATATTACCATGTGTATTCTCTGTTACACTGGGGGCCACTTCAGTTTTGCTCCTTGAACGATCTGAAATGTGTAAGAATATTATCTCAGATCCTTTTATCTCCAAGGGTCCTCTGTAACCTAGGGTGAAAATAAGTGTTTTCTATTCTTTTTCCCGTCATCAATTACAGTGAATTACTTTGTGCCATATAGCCTAATAGAGATTATATATCCAAGGAGTAGAATGTAAGTACTCTAAATTAATAGCTACTATATTAAAAAGTTTAAGAAAATGTTATATATTCTCCTGTTATCAGATTCTTTTCCCCTTCAGCATTTGAAATAGAAAGGCTTATTGCAGAGTAAAGGAAAAGAAACCCCCAGTTGGTAGGAGCTAAGTTCCATGGTTAGATTCTTAAGGACATATTAAAAGTCTTGGTTTTTTTTTCTGTCCCCCCACACCCACACACACCGGGGCCACACCTGGTGGTTCTTAAGGCTTCCTCCTGCTCTGTGGTCAAAGTTCACTCCTGGAGGAGAAGCTTGGGGTACTGTGTGGGGTTCTGGGGATCAAACTTGGGTCAACTGCATGCCAGCCAAGGGCCTCAACCTGCTATTAACTCTGTCTTGTTAGTTGTGATCAAGCAAGTAGAATTCTCATTAAGTCCAAAAGACAAAAATCCCGAAATACTAATTTCCCCCAAATATTATTCTCTTAGTTATCTGCCATGGGTGTCTAATTTCCCATTTCTTTGGTAGTTAAGCAGAATAATACTTCCAGAATCATGTTTCTGTGGTCCGAGATTGCTGTAGGAAGCGGGAAGAAGGGTCCAGAAACCCTTGGTTTTCCGCAGCTTTGTCTCAGCTCAGAGCTGGTAGAGAAGCCAGCAATCACTGCTATATTCTCCACTTACCATACATTGATGAATATGACTTAACGCCATGTCATCTTTTAAAATTCTCATTAAGGGCTGTACCATGTATATGAACAGACATTGTGAATGCTAGAGGTGGGGCAGCTTTTTAAGAGGGTGGAAGAAACTGGAAGAAATCTCAGTTCCTTCTTTCACCCTAAACAACTGGTTCAGTTAGCACCAAATAGCCAAGGCTTGTTATTTCTTAAATACTTTTCATATGTATTAAAAAAGCCAAGTTGCCCTATTAGTGTTTAAAACATGGTGTTTACTCTGGTGACACAGTGAACCACAATTTTTTTTTTCTTTTTGGGTCACACCTGGCAATGCTCAGGGGTTATTCCTGGCTCTGCACTCAGGAATTACACCTGGCGGTGCTCAGGGGACCATATGGGATGCCGGGATCAAACCTGGGTTGGCCACATGCAAGGCAAATGCCCTACCCATTGGACTATCGCTCCGCCACAATTTTTGTATTTAGCTTTCTGGAACCAAATTGAATGTTAGCTTATGAGTAAAGTCATTGGTTTTATTTGGAGTAGTCTGTAAATTGGGCCATTTTTACATTAACACAAATATCCAAGAGGTGTTATAGTTCTCCCAAAAGCCAAGCTGGTTGTAGTCTATAAATCTTTTACGAAATTAGGTTCTAGATAATCTAATTACTTAATTTTTACATACACAATTTAGTTTTAATGTATATAATGAAATGGATATGGTTTTACTGGAAATATTCTATACTGTTTAAATTTTTTTTATGGCAGCCATACTCATTGGTCTTGGGAGACCATAGGAGACATTCCTGGTGGTACCTGGTTTGCCTGGTGGGCCTGATAGTTCAGTGCTTGGGACCACCAGTGCCACACCCAATGTGCTAAAGGCCACGCAGTGCTGGGCACGGAGCACAGGGGTCCGAACAGGCCAGGAATGGGCTCTGCTGCCCTGAGCCATGTTTTAACTCAGTATCTTTTTTTTTTCTTTTTGGGTCATACCCAGCTATGCTCAGGGGTAAGTCCTGGCTCAGGAATTACTCCTGGCACCGCGTGGGGACCATATGGGATGCCGGGATCGAACCTGGGTTGGCTGCATGTAAGGCAAACGCCCTACCTGTTGGACTATCGCTCCGGCCCCACAGTATCTTTTTTTTTTTTTATTCACCTTTTTTTGGATGAAGATTCTTTGCAGTATTTTTATTTACTTTTTTGAACTTTTCAAAATGGTCTTTCTTAGTAGCAGTGTTTGGTAGCTACTGCTGCATCTGACAGTACTGTTTAACTATTATGATTTAGGGTTCTCTGGTTGGGCTACAGCCAGCTGTTCTCAGGGCTTATTCGCTGGCTCTTTGCTCAGGGAGCGCTCATGGCAACCTTGGAGGGGGACCATATGGGGTGCTAAGGATCAAACAGGAGACTGCACGGCAAGCACCGAACCGCATACTCTTTCTCTGCTACCTCACTCTTAAAATTTCTAAAAAAGGTATTCTGAGGTTTTTGTGAGAGACTCTCTACAGAGTCCTTGTGAGACCCACTACAAAGTCTGGGAATTACTTTTGACATATGTAGACATATGTTAACATCAACGATATTAATACACCTGTGCTATAGTAATTTAAGCAGTTTTTAATATTTTCTAATAGAATTGCTGATGTTAAGTAAGAGTTCCACCTTACTGCTGCAGTGAGTTTGAAACCCTCCCTCCCCCTTCATATTTTGTGTTACTTTGGGGGTTAGATCAGACCACATCCCTGGCCTGTGTAGTGTGTGCTTTATTCCTGCCTCTGCTTGGGGTTGCTTTCAGCAGTGCTTTGGGACCACGCTGTGCCAGGGATCAAATCTGGGCACAGTATCTTTTGAAGGTACAGGTGGGGGTTGAGCTAAACTCTCTGTGTTCAGCGCTTACTCCTGACTCCCTGCTCAGGGTATCATGTGGCGCTGGGGATTGACTTGTGGTTTGCCATAGGCAAGGCAAGCACCTCTCTAGGATTGCTCTAGCCCCAGACATAAAAACAAGAACCAGCAGCATCATGGTAGGAAAAAATACTTTGTTCCTGTATTAGTTTTCTTTCCTTGGTGCTGCATTTAAGTTGACCTGTTGTTTAAAAAATTCCTTGTGAGAATACCTATAGGTCCTCATATTATCCACGGACCTTCCTTACTCCCATATTATTCTGAAGAATAATGTTTAAATGAAAATTATGTGTTTTAAAAGTTGCTATTTTTCTCCTACTTCACACCGACTAGCCCTGCTCAGGGGCATAGTAAGCTGCTATTGTCTGTGAAGACCGAAGTGCTCTTTCTGACTATGTAAGAAGAAGATCCTGTTTTGAATTTCATATCCACCCTGGCACTGGGGCTCATCCTGTTGTGTTAGAATTGAGAAGAGATAACTGTTATTAAAGTTCTTATCGCGAACATAATAAACTAGAGGTAGAGAGTAGCAAAAGAGCACATTTAGTTTTACTTTTAAATACAAAAATTGTGGATTTATTATAGCCGATTTACTAATTTTTTAAAACTTACTGAATAGAAAAAAGATAGGATAATTCATCTGATTACTTGCAATTAGGGTGTTTATATAGAATGCATTTTATTCTAGTTATTAAGAGATATATAGAAAAAGTTGCTTCTAAAGTTTAATCTAAAATATACTATCTGAACTATTTTGTTAAACATAATTTCCATGTGTTTATTAGCAGAATTAATATTCTTTTACAAATAATGTCATGTTATGTTTTTAACATATATAATAACTGCAGTTCTACAAGTTGTGTGATTAAAGTGGAAACCATTTCAAAATAGGACATTTTCTACTCTTATCCTGCACATGTTACATATGCTGATGAATTCCAGAGTTCACTGATTTTCAAATAATTCTTCTGATAATGAAGATATCTATCATTACTTGTCTTCCTGTTGTTCATTGATTTGCTCAAGTGGGTGCCAGTAACGTCTCCATTCGTTGGGATTGAGGTTCATTGTTACTGTTTTTGGCATATTGAATACACCACGGGTAGCTTGCCAGGCTCTGCCGTGGCTCTGGCTTCATCCCAGGGGGCCCAGTCTTTTTCTATGTCAGACCATCAACCGTTCAGGGACCCACGGGGCAGAGCCCTGGGTGTAGACAAGCCTGTTTCCTGTCTGCCACCTGCCGACGCAGTCGGACACTGCAGCCACACCTGCAACACCTCGAGGGGCAGAGGAAGATATCTTTATGCACTAGATTTATCTGTCTGTCTACTTACCCAACCGTGAGATGATAGGTGTTTTTGTATGTGTGTTGGTAGGGATTAATTCATGCACGCAAGGCATTTAAATGTACCCCAGGCCACGCCCCTGGCCCCAATACACAGTTTTAAGGGGGAGGAGAGAGAGATTGAGAGTGAGATTGACTGATTCTCCCTGGCCTCAAAATATATTTGTAATATTTTTCTACATATGTGTGTTTGTATCCCCAGTGTTGGAAACCAGGGCCTCTCACATGTAGGGCAAGTAATTGTGTGTGTTGGTGTTGAAAATCAGGGCCGGGGGGTCACAGTTGTGGGGGAGAGAGAAGTAATTTGGTTCTTTACAAAGTAGTCTCTGTTTTTTTATATTCTGTCAATTCATGTTTTAGTTTTAGAACTCTAACAAGTTGATACTTGTTAGTATTAATGGAAAGTAGCGCTAGATCTGGAGATACAAATTATTTTATTGTTATTGCTGTTTTGTTTTGCACCGAATAATTATTCAGATAGTAATTGCAGTGTACCAGGACTTTTTATAAATTCCTTCTTTTTTTATTACAGATCTCCACAGGATAAAAGAATACTTCTTGTGAATTGTCAGAATAAAAGTCTTTCACAGTCTTTTTGAAAATCTGCTTGATGAACCAGCATATGGTTTAATACAAGTATGTATCTTATATCTGTCTGTCGCTAATCTCACTCCATTATTTATATATCCACTTCCTCACACTTTGTCAAACATGCAGATTGAAACTGTTTCTGTGTGGAGACTTTATGGGACTATTTTCTGTAGTTTAGAAACTGTATCTCATAATATT
>JAJIBD010018289.1:0-14387 GCA_021461705.1 Cryptotis parvus
TTCATGTCTCAGTTCCCAGGGCTGGCTGCTCCCGAAACTCCCTCCTTGACTCCTGGTTTGCTCTATTTGGGGGCCCCCAGATCCCGATTCCACTGCCCCATGGGCTTAACCTCCTGTTTTTCCCACCCCCGTCCGTCTCGATTCTGGTTATCGTCAGCTCTTCCCAGGGTCTGCCCCTCAGCGTGCCCTCCTTGGAGGCTGCCCACCAGGTACCCCTACACACTCACACCCTCAGGTGTGGTCCACTAGCACCGTCTGTCTGCCCGTGCCCCCTCGGGGCCCCTCACGGGTGCCATCCCCGCAGCAGAGGCAGACCTTACTGAGGACCCCCACTCCTCGCCCGCAAGTCATTCTAGGTGATACCAGGGGGCTCCTGGGCTGGTGTGGCCACTGGCCCGGCCTTTGTCCTCGGCCTCCTGGTTCCCCACTCTGAGCCTTAGCTGCTTGCCCTGGGGAGGTGCGGGGTGTGGGGGGCAGAGCGGGTGCCCGTGCGCCCGGCTCCTCGGAAGCCGCACACTCCACACACATTCGCTGTGGAAGTGAGTCAGACACCAGGTTCCCAGCCCAGAGCTGCTGGTGCTGGCACCTTCCGAGCGGGGGCAGAGCTGTGCTCCGTGGGAACCTCGCGTGGCTTCATTAACTGTGTGTGTGTGGGGGTGCCCACAGCTGCAGGGCGGGGATGTGAGATGCTGGTATCTTTATTATCATCTCTGGATCTCCCAGATAAGCCTGGGCTCAGCTGCAGCCCCTCCCTCGCTGTGTGACCTCGGGCTAGTGACCTCACCTCTCTGAGCTCTGGTTTCCCCACCTCTGGCCAGCCCCTGCCAGCACCACCTCCTCATCCTCTTGTTTGGGCATTCTGAGGCTCACATCCTCTTCTCCTCACTCTAGTCTCCAGGATCCACTTTGGGTCCAGGGGAACCAGGGGTGCGGACACCCCTCTCTGGGGTTGCTGCTTTCTCCTGCCCCCCTGGGTGCCATACCAGTTGGCATCAAGGGCCCCCCGCCGCTCAGCTTCTGCACATTCTCCAGCTGTCCCGGCATTGGGGTGCCAGCAGTGGTTGGCCAGTTACAACTCCCAGCTCAGCCCCTGGGGCTCTGTCACCCACTGCCCCTTGTGGGGGTCCCTCAACCACGCTGCTTTTGGTGGGATGCTCACCTTCTGTACCACCCCCTTGCTGGGCTCCCAGGTGCCACCTAATGGGGAAATCGCCTTCTGGTGCTTCTCACAGTGGAACTCGGGGTCTGGCTGGGCTCTGCCGGCCAGTCCCGGGGAGAGAGGGGCAGCCTCAGGGAAGGGGACAGGAAGCCTGGTGCATCTGCCCCGGGACCTGAGGGTCCGTCTGGAGGCCAGGTGGGTATGCAGAGCTGTGTGACCTCCACAGGGCACCTTCTCTTGCCCAGCCTCAGTTTCCCCTCTGGCTTGGGTGGGGGGCAGTGTGGCCCTTGCCACTGACTCCTTCAGGCGTGCTCTTTCCTCTAGGTGCCTATTAGCCTAGCCTGGGCTCAGGGTCAAGGGCACTTCATAAAACACCTGGGTGCGTTGGGTGGTGGGTGATGTCAGGGTTTCCGACCTACTTGGGAAGAAGTAGCTGACTCAGGCCTTTGCCTCTGTCCCTGGCAAGGGGTTCAGGCTTGTTCCGCCTGGAGCATCATTCCTGGGACCCGTCCCGGAGCCTCCTGCCTCCTTCAGTGCCCTCTGGTCGCCTGCCCTCACCCGAGGATGACACAGGTGCCCACTTGGCTGCGGCCTCCAGCTCTGCCATCACCTGGGGCTGGCAACCAGGGCAGGAGAGCCCGGAGCAGGAACCCACGGGGGAGAAGGCAGGAGGGGATGGGGGGTCAGGGACAGAACCTGACCCCCAATGGGAGTTGCGGGGAGCCCCCTGCATCTCCCGTGGCCTGGTTTCGGGGCTCGGAGCAGGAAGGCAACAGTGTTTGCAGAGACCAGCAGCGGGACACACAGATCATTGTTTGCTGTGTTGGATACACTGTGGGCAGGGAAGACTGAAGTTAGATATGAGGGAGCCGGGACTACACTTGGCCATGGGTTTGCGTAGGGGTGAGGGCTTCCTGAAGGGCCAGGACGATACGGGAACAGCCTGGAGTTCAGGTGGGGCGCAGAGTGATAGGCCAGCCGGCAAGATGTTTGCCTTGTAAGTGGCTGACCCAGGTCCAAGCCCGGCATCCCATATGGTCCTCTGAGCACCACAAGGTGCTGATTCCTGAGTGCAGAGCCAGGAATAAACCCTGAGCATCACCACCATGTGTGACCCAAAGACAGAAAACAAACAAAGAGCTGACTGGGAAGGCTTGAGGTGTGAACCCTGAGTTTGATCCCCAGCACTGCGCAAAAGGGAGGGCCGTGGCCTTGTAAGGGCCTAGCGGGTTTGATCCCGGCACCACATACATGACCCCTCGGGGCCCACCGGAGAAAGCCCTGAGCACAGGAGGCAGGAGTACTAGTTCAGTGCTTGCCTAGGAGGTAACAGACCTGGGTTCGGTCCCCACCACCCCATCTGGTCCGCCAAGCACACCAGGAGTGACCCCTGAGAGTAGAGCCAAGAGTAAGCCCCTGAGCACTAACAGGCGTGGCCCCGAACCAAAAAAAGTACTAAAAATAAAAAATAATAGCAAAGTAGTTGGTTTAAAATAGCAAAGTTGTCGGTTATTAAAAACAACAGCAAAGTAGCCTCTAGAGTACAACTAAAGGCGTGCGGTTAAGGGACTAATGCTCTTTTTGTTTTGTTTTTGCATTTTGGGTCACACCCGTCAATGCTCAGGGTTACTCCTGGTTCTGCATTCAGGAATTACTCCCAGCAGTGGTGCTCGGGGGACCATATGGGATGCTGGATCAGGTTGGCTGCGTGCAAGACAACGCCCTACCCGCTGCGCTATTGCTCTGGCCCCAAGGGGCTTCTGCTTTGAGAGACATCTTTAGAGGGAGATTGGGGGCCTGTGTTGGTCAGGGAATGCGGGCGTGGCCATCGCTGGAGCCCAGTGCTCAAGCCTCCGCTCACCCTTCCCCAGCATGGCACCCTGGGCAGTGGCCGCTCCTCCGACAAAGGACCCTCCTGGTCTAGCCGTTCCCTGGGCGCCCGCTGCGCAACTCCATCGCCTCCTGTCCCGAGGAGCAGCCACACGTGGGCAACTACCGCCTGCTGAGGACCATCGGGAAAGGCAACTCGCCAAAGTGAAGCTGGCACGGCACATCCTCACTGGCCGAGAGGTGAGCGCATGTGCAGCGGGTGGGGGGGTAGCTGAAAGGGGAGGGGGCTGCCGGTGCTTGGGAAAGGTGGGGCGTGGTCAGCCTTGGCGGAGAGTGCCCCCCATCCCCCAGAGCAGCCGGAGTAACTGCGGAACACCCGCAGGAGAATCCCGTCAGACCGCCGTCAGACCTCCGTGGAACTCTCAACCCTGCCCCACAAGGCCAGCGCGCGTAGCGCAATGGGGAGGGCGCTTGCCTTGCACGCGGCCCACCAGGGCCCCATCTAGGCCCCAGCCTGTCAGGACTGATCCCTGAGCACTGCTGGGGGTGACCCCAAAACCAGCAAAACATAACACGTTACTTTTGTATCTCAGCGGCCTCCCTGTCACCAGCTTGGTCTTGGGTGTTGGCAAACCTTCCAGTGAATTTTCGGGAACGTGGGAGGTGATAGGAGTTGCTGTGGGTCCTGAGAGGCTTGGCGCGGGCTTTGGCTACATGGTTGCAGAAAGCCCAGCAGACACTGTAACCTAGTTGTAACCGACATTTGTGGGAGCCGGGCGTGGCCCTCCGTGCAGGACACGCCCCGCTGGGATAGACATGCCTTTGGCTCCACCCCCTTATCCCACCAACACCGAAGACCACCCCCAGTGGTTTTATGGCAAACGCTCTGGAACATTTCAGTTTCCTGCCAGCACTCCAGGGCCTGAAGAAGGAGGTTGCGCTGCTGAAGGCACTAAGTAGGGGCTGGGTTGGCGGGAGAAGGACCCACAGCGGAAGAAGCGTCCCACACCGCAACTCAGCGTGGGGACTGCTGAGGGCCGTCGCCCTGGAAGAATGGGACGCACCTGGGAGCTGCGCGCTGACAGCCGGGCTTCTCCCGAAACGCTTCATTCCCTTCAGCTCGACAATTAATTCGTCGGCTTCCCCGCACTCCCAGATTCCAGAGCAGCCATATGATCGGCTCCATACTGGTGTGAGAAGTGGCTGGCAGAAGCAAAAACCTCCTCGAGGGCCCCTCCCCCCCCAAGAACGCGTCCTCCCCCCTTCTGTGGGTCTGAACCGGATTGCAGGGCCTCGTGGGAGGCCCCACCCGTGGGAGAACTCTGTGTTTGGCAGTGGGACCTGCTGCTGCACCATGCGGGGCTGAGGATTGAACCTCAAAAACGTGTACATTAACCCCTTGAACCATCTCCAAGCCCTTTGTTTGGGGGAGGGAAGGGAGGCAGAGTTTCGCAGTGCTTGGGGGCCATATGGTGCCCGGATCGAGCCTGGCATCCTCCATGCAGAGTGAGCTCTCCAGCCCTTTCAGCCAGCTCTGTAGCTACAAAGAACGTTTTTCTTTTGAGGTGAGGGGAGAGCGCAGGTTTGGCCATATCCAGCAGTGCTCAGGGTTTACTCCTCACGCTGTGCTCGGGGGCTTGGGGACGTCTGCAGTCAGATATTAACCCAGAGTCGGTCACAGGCTAGGCCAGTCCTTAACCCTGTACTATCCTTGGCCCCCAGCCAGGAAGAATTCTTAGATGTAGTTGATGCGGGGGGTCGTGGGAGGGAGACCCCTCACCTCGTGGGGAGAACTGTAGTTCTGAAGCCAGCCTCAGACCTGAAAAGTTCTCCCCACTGCCTTGCTTTGCTCATGGGTCATAATTCAAAATAAAAATGGAAAGATCTGGGGCCGGAGCGACAGTCCAGTGGGTATGGCGTTTGGCTTAACCCCTGAGCATTGCCGGTGTGACCCAAAGAAGGGGAAAAAAGGAAAGCTCCAACTGAAGGAATTCAGGAACATTTGGCTTTTCCAGAGCCTGTCACAGTGGTCGCTTTCGAGGTTGGCTCTCTGGCAGTCAGATGGCAGCCCAGGGGCCGGCCACGGTGCAGCACGTCGGGCACTTACCTTGCCTGCGACTGTCCGGATTCAGTCCTCGGCAACTCATGGTCTCCTGAGCCCGCCGAGAGTGATCCCTTTGCTCAGAGCCAGCAGTAAGCTATGAGCGCCGGCAGGTCTGGCCCCCAAACAAGACAGATTGCAGCCCAGAAACTTCCCAGCCGTGTAACTGGCCGAGTAGCCGAATGCCTCAGTGCCTTGGATTGGGGCTGGTTGGTTTGGCTGTGCCGGGGGTGGAACCCAGGGTCCTCACATGGAAGGCAGGCGCTCGACCCGGACTGTGTGTCTGTATTGTCACAGGGAGCTCATTGTGCCGTTCACCTCTGGTTCTAGTGAAGATTTAGAGGTCTCTTCAGAGACTGGAGAGAAACTGCGTGGGCTGAGCGCGGACAGGAGGCCTGGGTTCAATCCCCACCGCCATGTGGTCCCCAGAGCAGCGCCTAGAGTGACCTCTGAGCACAGAACCAGGGAGAGTCCTGAGAGAGAGAGAGAGAGAGAGAGAGAGAGAAAGAGAGAGAGAGAGAGAGAGAGAGAGGGAGAGAGAAAGAGGGAGACAGGGAGAGAGAGGGAGGGTGGGGAGAGAGAGGGAGGGAGGGGGAGGGAGAGGGAGAGAGAGAGAGGGAGAGAGAGAGGGAGAGAGAGAAGGAGACAGGGAGAGAGAGACAGGGAGGGAGAGGGAGAGAGAGACAGGGAGACAGGGAGGGAGGGAGGGAGAGAGAGAAGGAGAGAGGGAGAGGGAGAGAGAAAGAGGGGAGAGGGAGGGAGGGAGAGAGAGAGAGAGAGGAGAGAGGGAGGGAGAGAGAGGGAAGGAGACAGGGAGAGAGAGAGGGAGACAGGGAGAGGGAGGGGAGGGAGAGAGAGAGGGAGACAGGGAGAGAGAGAGAGAAGGAGAGAGAGACAGGGAGAGCGAGCGCTGATGCTTCCCTGGCAGGGGCAAGGCCACAGTCACGAAGGTGGTTTTCCCAGAGTGAGGCTTGTCCACTCTGGATGTGTTTCCCCAAATGTGGGAAACTCAACGGAGTAAATTGTGGTAGTGGGGCACTGTGTTCACACGCTCCACTGATTTGTTTGTTGGTTGGTTGTTGCTTTTTGGGTCACACCCGGCAATGCTCGGGGATACTCCTGGCTCTGCACTCAGGGGTTACTCCTGGCGGTGCTCGGGGGACCATATGGGATGCCGGGATTGAACTTGGGTCAGTCGTGTGCAAGGCAAACGCCCTGTCTACTGTGCGATCACTCCAACCCCTCTCCGCTCATTTGAAAAAAGAGTAAACTTGTCCTGGCATTAGGAAAATAGCTCAAGTGATGGAGGCCAGGCCCAGCTGCTCTGGTGCAACATGAGCCCCTGAGCACTGCTGCGTTTGGCCCATGGGAGCGGTTTGGGGGGCCCAGGAGCTGCTCAGCGGGCAGGAAAGACTCCGTACACGTGCAGGAGCCGCGGCCGTGTTGCATGATCCCCCTAAGCACCCCTGGGCCATTCCCTGAGCTCTGAGTGGGGTATAGCCTCTGAGCACTGGATCAGCCAGAAACACTCCACACAACAGCAGGCTGTTGTGTGGGTATTAGCCAAGGTTCTGCCATCCACAGAGCAGGGCCAGGGGGATTAGCAGAGATGACACTGGACTCCTCGGGGTCTCGGTCACCAGGACAGCCTGTGCAAAGGTCCTGAGGCTCAGATTTCTTCTCTGCTCAGATTGAGTCTCTGAGTGGTGACGGAACCAAGGCGTCCAGGCATCTGGATTGGGGGACCCGCCTCAGCTGCCAGTGGGGGTTTCCTTGGCCTTCTCCCCACTTTCTCCCTCCTTCCAGGTCGCCATCAAGATCATCGACAAAACCCAGCTGAACCCGAGCAGCTTGCAGAAGGTGAGGCGGGGAGGAGGTGGCGGGCAGGGCGGGGCTGGGGAGAAGTTTCCGGCAAATGTCCCCCTCCCCTTTCTCTTCCCTCCAGCTCTTCCGAGAGGTTCGCATCATGAAAGGCCTGAATCACCCCAACATCGGTGAGGAGGGGCAGGGCCGAGCTCGGGGGCTGCCAGTCCAGCGTCCTGCCAGCCAGCTGCCGGTTGAATTCCTTAGGAAGCTCCCTGTGGGGGTGGGGCGGAGGCTCCCTGCTGGTTGCGTGACCTTGGGCTGGTCACACAACACCCTCAGACTCTTCTTCTGCAGCCCAGTGGCCCGGACCCTCGGCCAGGGTCCTTGGGCTATGCCAGTGCGGGTTTAGGGACCAGGCAGTGCTGCACGGAGCCTGGGAGCCACTGCGGGACGGTCATTGTCCTTGTTGGTGTCTCCTTGTCCTGGGTGGGAGGGACAGTGCCCGCCCCACAGTGGCCTCTGACTTTTCACTTGCTCAGTATTCTAGGGGAAGGGTGGCGTGCTGGGCCGTGTGCAGAGAGATGGGGGTTTTTGGGGACACACAGGCAAGTCTGGGCAGAGAGCTGTGTCCTGGAGGCGGACGGTGGGATGGCGGGGAAAGGCCGGCGAGATCTCGCCCTCCTAGAGAGCCCTGGAGTGTTCTGGTGGGAGGACGGGGCCCCGAGTGGGCTGGGTCTGTGCCCGGTGACCACCCCCTTGCCCCCTTTGCAGTGAAGCTCTTCGAGTGATCGAGACTGAGAAGACGGCTCTACCTGGTGATGGAGTACGCCAGTGCCGGTGAGGGCCCGTACCCGCACTCCCGCCGGCCCCGTCCCTGACTCTGACCCTTACCCTGCCTGCACCCGTTCTCACAGGAGAAGTGTTTGACTACCTCGTGTCCCATGGCCGCATGAAGGAGAAGGAAGCACGAGCCAAGTTCCGACAGGTCAGGGCCTGGCGGGGGAAAGGGCTGCCCCGAGGACAAGGTCCGGGCGAGGTAGCAGCAGTGTAAGGGGGTAACAGTCGAGCCAGGGGCAGGGGACAGGGCGGGGCAGGGCTGTCCCCAGTCCAGGGAGGTACAGGCAAAGGGGACTTGGAGGAATAACCGGGTGGGGCCGGTGTGTGGGAGAGAGGATGTGGCTGTGTGGACCTAGTGTGTGGGGCGAGTGTGGGCCCAGCTATGAGGAAGCCCAGGTGTGAGGGTTCCCAGGTGTGGGGGCCCAGGTGTGAGGGTTCCCAGGTGTGGGGGCTCGTCATGTTATTGTGGGTGAGTGTTCCAGCCCAGCACTGTTGGGGTTGGGGTCAGGTCTGTGACGGTGCCACGGGCCTCTATGTGAGTCCTGCGCCTAGGCTGGCTCGGCAGCTGGGCCAGTCTCTGACCCCGCTCCCCTGGGCCTGGGGGCCACAGTCTCCTGACCCCTGCTCTGACCCCTGATCCCTGCTCCCGCAGATCGTCTCGGCCGTGCACTACTGCCACCAGAAGAACATCGTGCACCGGGATCTGAAGGTGAGCCCCCAACTGCCAGGGTCCCTCTGGTGTCCCCTGACTCCCATGACCTCCGACCCCCTCTCGCTCCTCTTACTCTGCAGCAAACGCAGGGGCGGCAGATTGGTGCAGGTGTAACAGTAGGGCCAGCAGAAGCGGACGAAGGGCAGGAATGAGTGTCCAGGCTGGGTCGGGCCATGGGCATGCCCTGGGGACCGCCAGGAATCGTAGCCCAGAGCATGTTTCTTGGTTTACTAGAGCAGTGCTGGAGGGTCTGTGCCGCAGGGATCCAGCCCAGGGCTGGTGTGTGCAGGGCCAGGCTCCACCCAGCATCACTGAACGTGGGCAGAACCCACAGGTGTTGCTGGCCACACAAATCTCTAAGGGGCCCTTCCTCATGCTGGGCTACAGCAAGGGTCCCCCTGCCCACCCCCAGGAGGTTCAAATGCAGCCCCCAAAGAAACAGGAACAGAGCTGTGCAAAGTGCCAACCCGTGCATTTCATTAGTCAGGTCCCAAACTCTCCATACTTCCCTGGTCACGCAGCTGTGGAAGTTTCTAGACCCTCCCTGTGCCTGGGCGGCCCCGCAGGAAGCCCCTGGCAGACTGTTTGTACCGCATCCGGCCCGGCTCCCGCCGCTAACCGGTAGGGCGCGCCCCCTGGTGGAGCGTCCTGGAAGTGGTGGGAAGGGAAGGGGGAGGAGCTGGTGGTGCACCTCAGCCACCAGCGCAGATGGGAGGTTGGGGTTGGGCCGCTGAGTCTCCCCAGAAGTGTGTGCATGGCTAGGGAGGTTGTCCGGGAATGTCCTGTGTCACTGGCGACATTCCCAAGGGTGGGGTTTTATATTGATTTGCAGTTGTAAAAAATACTGAGGCAGGGAAGAGAAATTTTTTTGTTTGTTTTTTTTTTGCTTTTTTGGCTCACACCCAGCGATGCTCAGGGGGTTACTCCTGGTTCTTCGCTCAGGAATTACTCCTGGCAGCGCTCAGGGGACCATATGGGATGCCAGAAATGGAACCCAGGTCGGCCACGTGCAAGGCAAACACCCTCCCGCTGTGCTATCTCTCCAGCCCCCAGAGGGGAAGAGAAATTGAACAGGGGTTAAGGCGCCCCTGGCATCCCGTGGCTCACCAAAGCACGTCCCTAGCGACCCCCCCAAACACAGCTGAGTCCAGACAGTCTTCAGTACCTCAGAACCCAGGTAGCCCCTGTGTGCTCGAACCCCAGCATTCCCCACTGGCCCAGTTGGCGAGAGGTCTCCGAGCACTGCTTGGGAGAATCCCCACTTGCCACCCCACGGAAGCTGGAGAGGGCCACAGGGCTGTTGCTGCAAATGCTTTGCTTATGAGAGCGCTTGGTTCAACCCTTGGTGCCACCTGGTCCCCAGAACATGCCTGGGAACAACCCCCCGAGCAGTGCTGACCGTGCCCCCCCACACATAAAAAGGTGCAAAGGGCCACAGCAGTATGTAGCAGTGTATCTTGCCAGCTGTGCTGGGTCGACCCCCTAAAACCCAAAAGCCGAGGTGCTCTCTGGTCGGTAGCGTCAGGCTGAGCTTGCGGCTCCTGTGTGCACATCCCACGCCGTGGGCCGGGCCTCAGGCTCCTGGCCGAGTGTCCCACCGTCTACCCCCTGCCTTTGCTCCCAGGCTGAGAACCTCTTGCTGGATGCTGAGGCCAACATCAAGATTGCTGACTTCGGCTTCAGCAATGAGTTCACCCCTGGGCTCGAAGCTGGATACCTTCTGGGGGAGCCCCGCGCCGCCCGGAGCTCTTCCAGGGCAAGAAGTATGACGGGCCGGAGGTGGACATCTGGAGTCTGGGCGTTATCCTGTACACCCTCGTCAGTGGCTCGCTGCCCTTTGATGGCCACAACCTCAAGGTGCTGAGAGGGGCTGTGGGGGCGGGAGGCTGCCCTCCACCAGGAGACCCCAGCCCCAGCCTTCTGTACCCTGAGAGCCCATCCCTGCATTTCTCTTGCTTGGTTCGGGGCCATGCCTGACGATGCTCAAGGCTTACTCCCTGCTCTGCGCTCAGGGATTATCCGTGGCAGTGCTTTCGGGGACCCTGTGGAGAGTCGGGGATCAGACCCAGGTTGGCTGCCCCCTCCGCTGTGCTCTCGCTCTGGTCCTCCTTGCTTGTCTGGTGATGAGCCCACACAGAGGTTGCGCCTTGCAAGTGTGACGTCACACTGAAAGAATCGCCCCACCCGGCATGGGCTCGTCCCTGAGCGACGCCCAGTGTGTGGGTGCCCACAGCATGCTCTGTCTAGGCTTGGTCGATAGGGGTGATTGAAGGGGGCCTGGACTCCCTCCATCCCCACCAGCTGCAAGGGGCACAGTGTGGCTATTCTGTGAGAAATATCTTGGTAAAGTGGGTTGGGGGCTGGGAGATGGTCCAATGGCTGGCGCTTAGACTTCTCTTGCAGGAGGCCCAGGGGTGATCTTGTGCCAGGAGTGAGCCCCAGACACTGAGCACAGCCCAGAGCACCCCCACCTGCCCCAGAACAGCTGGGTGTGGCCCAAACCCCTCAGAACCCTCGAAGCATCCCTGCCCCATGGACCAACATCCCAGGCAGGAAAGAAAAATTAGCACAGTCCACATGTGTGCGTGGGGCAGGAAGGTGGGGCTGGGCTGACCCATGGATTATTTTGGGTTTTGGGTCTCGCTGGGCAATGCTCAGGGGTTACTCCTGGCTCTGTACTCAGGGATCACTCCTGGCGGTGCTCAGGGGACCCTAGGGGACACGGAGGCGTGAACCCAGGTCGGCATGTACAAGGCACGTACCCTGCCCCCCTGTGCTATCTCCGAGGCCCTGACCAGTGGATTTGCAATAGTGTCACTGTCATTGCTTGTGTTTTGTTGGGTCTAGCAAGACCCCTCAGGTTGATGCTGGAAGGCCACACTCCACTGTACTCTGGCCTCTTGGTGCTGGGGATCGAACCCAGGGCCCAGCATGTGCACCACTGGCCCCAGCCCCATCACCACCCCTGGAGCCCCGAGGGCCAGCCCCGTCTCTGTATGGCGAGCAGGAGCCAGTTGCTGTGCCCCTCCCCCCACCATCCTGGGTGCTGGGGGCTTCCTCCTGCCCTCCCCTCCCGCCCCCAACTCTCATCACTCCTGTTGTTCACAAGCGGCCCTTGGCGGTGGTGCTAGGATCCCAGCCAGGGTGGACTTCCTGCAAGGCAAGGGACTTCCCTGCCGGGTCTCTGCCCTTCCTCCAGCAGCTCCGGCATTTGTCCCTGATGCCAGGGCAGGTGGGCACAGAGCAAGCCAGGCCAGGCCGTCAGGGGACACACCCTCTGCTCCCCTGGTCTGACTGTAGCCTGGGAGATCAGTGCTGGATCCGCCCATCTGAGCCAGGCCGAGAAGAGGAGCAGGGAGGAGGTGACCCCTCTCTGTTCCAGGACGGGGGTGCCCTCCCCTGCAGCAGTGGTCAGGCGGCCCAGGACTTGTGCCCAGGACCCCTCACAGGCCCTACCATGAGCCAAGAGCCTCTTTGCTTTCCCTTTCCTTCTTTCTTTCATACTTTTTTTTTTTTTTTTTTTCTTTTTGGGTCACACCGCAATGCTCAGGGGTTTCTCCTGGCTCTGCACTCAGGAATTACTCCTGACGGTGCTCGGGGGACCATATGGGATGCCAGGGATCGAACCCGGGCCGGCACCAGGCCAACTGCGTGCAAGGCAAACGCCCTACCCGCTGGGCTATCGCTCCGCCCCTCTTTCATTTATTTATTTATTTACTTTTGGGTTTGGGGCCTGGTGGCACTCCAGGATTTACTCCTGGCTCTGTGCTTAGGATCCTGGTTGGGGCTTGACGGGGGCCACAAGCTTGGGACAAGAGCCCCTGCTCACGTCCTAATGGTAGCCCCAGAGACCCTCCATAGAGCCCCTGCCGGGCCTGTGCTCCTGCCACCTGGCTTTCCCCTCAGGCCCTCCCCCCAGCACCCGGTGAGGGGCACCCAGCTGTCCTACCCTGAACCCTCCCACCTGACCAGACCCCGGCCCTGCCCTGTCTAGAGCCAGTCCCTGCACCTGCCCCTGACCCGGAGCCCTGGCCCTACCCATCCAGCTGTAGTCCCTGCGCCCAGACTTCATGGCTCCAGGTCTGTCTCCCTCATCTGGAAAGCGGGCTCCCTGGTCCACATGCCGCTGGAGGCCGGCATGGAAACTCAAGCTGGCCCAGGTGCGGCCCCTGCGAGACGATCCTGGATGTCTGAACCGTTTAGCGCCCGGGACAGGAACACCTCTGCTGCCTCCAGCCTCTTCCTCACTCCTAGTGTTTCCCTTTTTCTTTTTTGTTCAGTTTTTTTCCCCCTTTTTTTGGGTCACACCTGGTGATGCTCAGGGCTCTGCACTCAGGAATTACTCCCTGGCGGTGCTTGGGGGACCATATGGGATGCCGGGGATCGAACCAGGTCCAGTTGCATGCGAGACACATGCCCTTCCTGCTGTGCTATCGCTCCCGCCCTGCCTCAAGTATTCCTGGTTCGGGGCCACACCGCAGGTGCCCGGGGCTTACAGTGGGCTCTGTGGTCAGGGGAGCACACAGCAAGTGCTTGCCCTGCTGGACCATCTCCTCCGCCCCGAGGGGACCAGGGCTCCCCTGCCCGACGGCCCACTCCCTCTACTTCTCCCTGCCTTGTTAGGGGCCCAGGGCCTGCCCAGGCCGCCATGCAGAGGGCATCAGGTTCCTTCCCTTTCCTCCCCTTGTTGACTCTGTTTTGGAGCCACACCGGCAGTGCT
This sequence comes from Cryptotis parvus, assembly GCA_021461705.1. Classification (NCBI taxonomy): domain Eukaryota; kingdom Metazoa; phylum Chordata; class Mammalia; order Eulipotyphla; family Soricidae; genus Cryptotis; species Cryptotis parvus. The sequence continues at coordinate 13,166 of JAJIBD010018289.1, forward strand.
CAGGGCTTACTCCTTGCTCTGTGCTCAGAGATCACTGCTGGTGGGGCTCAGGGACGCCCAATGCAAGGCCACCAGCGTGGCCTCTGACCTGTAGCAGCTCACCCCAGCCAGGTTTGTGCAGGGGGCAGCTGAACCCTGATTGGAGGGAGGAGTGAGCGAGATCAAATCACATGTTCCCATCTGGCAGGGTGAAGGGAGCTGAGAGGGTGGGGCGCCACCTGGTGCATCACTTCTGGGAAGGGGGTGGGGGAGAGGACCTTGGGGGCAGGGCCAGGGGCGGGGTGTGAGATGGGTCGGGAGGTGGGTCCAGGACCCCAGCCTCTGCCCCAGTGACCTCGTCCCCCACCCTAGGAGCTGCGGGAGCGAGTGCTCAGGGGGAAGTACCGGGTCCCCTTCTACATGTCCACAGACTGCGAGAGCATCCTGCGGCGGTTCCTGGTGCTCAACCCTGCCAAACGCTGTACACTGGAGGTCAGCCCTCGCCGACCCTGGGGCCCCCAGCACCCCAGGAAAAGGCTCCCAGGCCCGTCCTGAGGCTCTCCCCAGCCTCGCCCACTCCTGCCATGGCAGTAATTAGCTAATGAGCTCCTGGGATAATTACAGGGAGCGAGGCCTGATGCGGCAGATGGAGGAGGGGGTGGCATCAGGCAGCGCCTTTGGGGCTGAGAAAGCAAAGCGCCAGCGAGCACTTTCTCAGGGCGCCCTCGATACCGAGGTGTGAGCCTTCCTGTGGGGGGGCAGGGCAGGTCACCCCACCTGGGGCCCCTGCCAGTGTGGGGCGCAGGAGCTTACTAGTCCCAGCCCTTTCCGACATCTGGCCCACCCTCCCAATTCTGCAGCAAATCATGAAAGACAAGTGGATCAACATCGCTACGGGGCGAGGAGCTGAAGCCATACGGAGCCGGAGGAGGACCTGGGGGACACCAAGAGAATCGGTGAGGCTCTGAGTGCCGTGGCCGTGGGGACGCAGGGGGCAGGGGTCTCAGCACTCACCCCAAGGTCAAGTCCCCCCTGCGCCCCTGTCCCTCCTGCTAGCGGCCTGTGGTGCCCGAGGCAGGTAGTTCTCTGCTGCGTGGACGACCGGGGCTCAAGATGTTGTCAGGCACGGAGGGTCCTTGTTGCTTCCTTTGCTGCTGACCCTGCTTCAGTCCCCTGGCACCTGGTACAACCCCTTGAACCCTGCCAAGAGTGATCTCCCGAGCACAGAGCCAGGAGTGAGTCC
>JAJIBD010018290.1:0-16801 GCA_021461705.1 Cryptotis parvus
GAATGTCATAATATTCAACTAGCTTAGACCCACCAAAAAGAAACTAAGAGCTGAATTCAAAAACTTTTCTGAGCAGGACCAATGTTCCTTCTTATCTTGCCCTCCCTCAAAAGCATAACACTTAATTACAAACCTATGTTTGGGTCTGTTGAAAAGAAAGAATTGTTAGTGTAATTAATAGTTTATTCTATTGTTATTTACCTTAGAGCTGCTAGTTTTTTATATCCTTGGATTCAGGAGCTATTTTCAGCAAGGAGCACTTTTTGCTCAATTTGCTGCCATTCTTCTCAGGCAAAGGGAAAAAAAAGTTATCTGTAAATGTCCAATAGTTTCACTCCACAATTTGCCATTTAAAAAGGCAAATGAACTAGCACCTTTCAAACACTAATTGCTCTTGCTATTTCCCATAGGTCAACCTATACTTAAGCTCACTCCATAGGGCCAGTCAATAGACTACATCACTTACAAATCTTATGTCAGTATATTGGACACAATCTGAGCCAAGATGAGATCTAAGAGACTATTTCAAAAAATCATTGCTCACTTTAAAAACAAATGGTGTGCTTCTCCCGTTCGAGTAATTCATGATATAGTCCTTGGATTAGAGAAATAAAACTAAGCTTGAAAGTCCAGTTTGGTGACAAAATTCTTTTGGTGTCCCAAACAAGAACCTACCAGACAGGAAACCATTCTACTAATAGAATGCACCTCATGGTATGGTTGATGGTATGGTGATAAGTGATAAGCCTTCCAGTTAAGGTGATAAGCCTTCCAGAGAGTAATTTTGGGAACCTGAGAATGAGATAATGTAGTGATCATTCTAGTTCTGATCACTTTACAGTCCACACTTACCTTCAAAATAGTTTCCCTAATCTCTTTCTCTACAAAACCTACTTCTTGTAACCCTGCAGACAAAAGGGTTACTTTGAGAACTTGAGGTAGCCATTTTCTAGATTTCCCACTTGTTGAAAATGAAGCTCTTTTCAATTATTCACTTTTTCTTGGAATTGATTGACCCTCAAGAGGCAGCAAAACCAGACCTTAAAAATTACATAATAACATATTACCTATTTACTTCATCAATACTGTTGATGAAAAAGTGAAGAAACTTCCCTAAGGGAGAATAGTTGAACAGTGTCAAATAGCATGATACCAGAAAATGGCCAAGAAAAATATTCATAAAGACTTATAAGAGTAATATGAGCTGCATCACTATCACTATTTTCCCATTCATCATCTATTTGTTGGAGCAGGCACCAGTAATATCTCCATATGTCCTGTCTCATGCTAGTAGAGCCCAAGGGCATCTGCTTGCTCCAGGAACGTAAAGAGCCTCAAACCATTATATTAGGTCATGGGACTGACCTAATATAATTATTACTGGTATTTGGCATATCAAATACGGCACGGGCAGCTTGCATAAGACTACAGAAAGCTAGGAAAAATAACTATGAGATAGTTAGAAGAAATACTGTTCTCATAGCCAAGAAAAATTTTTTCTTAGTGGAATGATCATTAGTATCATGCATGAGTGTATCCACTTTAAAATAATCACTGTCCTATAAAGGATTTTAGAGCTTAAAATTACAGCTGCCTGGAGAAAAAAATCAACAGTTGTGATTAGAGTTTTTTTCTCTCATACTATCCCCCACTTCTATACCATTTCTAAACCAGGATGGGTTTCATATACAGTTGGAAAAAGTGGGATTTTCTCTATAAAAGAAAAATTACAGGGGTCGGAGCGATGGTCCAACGGGTAGGGCGTTTGCCTTGCGTGGCGGCCCATGCCGCCCAGGTTTGATACCCGGCATCCCATATGGTCCGCCGAGCGCTGCAAGGGAGTAATTCCTGAGTGCAGAGCCAGGGAGAAACCCCCTGACCATCGCCGAGTGTGACTCAAAAAGCAAAAAAAAATTGCAGTAGACATTTACTGTATCCTAGAAGAGAATGTGGTAATCTTTAAGACTCTGACCGAACAAGGAAAAGCAATGTTTGACACCCAAGATATTATTATATCTAGACCAAAACTACTCTACTCAAAAAGAAATGCCCACTGAGCATAGGGTTTTAATTTAGGTGGAAATGTGGCCCTGTCTTTATAGATAAATTTGTCATCTTGTCTTCTCATGTACTACCCGAGGAGTCTGAAACACAGATGGGTAAGAGTCACAGAGCTTTTCATAATGAAAAGGGAAGCTTGTTTTTTTATTCTACATAGCTGACTCAAAAGCCTCTCAAATACAGCCATGCTCCATTTCATTTTTATAAGTACTTTGAATAAATAAGTTTTAAAAGGAGATTGTTAAAACCCTCTCTTCAGTATAGGGCTGAAGAGAAAAGTAGTTTTATGGATGAAATAATGGATATGTAGATTTAAGAATTGTGTTAGTAATTAGTGGATTAAATAATTTAAGACTTATTAAGTGGTTTGAGGGTTAGAGTTAAACACCTTCAAGGATTGCAACATAGAAAGTAAAGGTTAACTTTCAAGACAAATGGGAGAAACGTATTTGGTAAGAAAAGTATTTAGTAAGTGAAATGAACAGAAAAAGTATGCAATGCTAGTTAATATCTTAAATAAACTCTATGAGCATTTAGAACCTAAAGGTCCATAGAAATTCTACTTCAGTGTGCAATTAGGATTTAGTAATGTTTAGATAAACAGCCATATATATATATATATATATATATATATATATATATATGTGTGTGTGTGTGTGTGTGTGTGTGTGTGTGTGTGTGTGTGTGTGTAAGCACACATATATATAAATCCCAAGCTAGGAGGAATTGGTCTTAGTTAAATTAAAATTAACCCTTACCCTTACTTTCTTCATGAAGTATTCCAGATTGAAAGCATAGTATTAGTATACTCTTCTTACTTGGCGCAGAAGACAAATGTACAGAAACAAGACAACTCCCTTTTTAAAAACCTATGTGTTTTCTTGGGGCTGGAGCGATAGCCCAGTGAGTAGAGCATTTGCCTTGCACACGGCCGGCCCATGCCAGTCCGGTTTCAATCCCCAGCATCCCATATGGTCCCCTGAGCACTGCCAGGAGTAATTACTGAGTGCAGAGCCAGAAGAAACCCCTGAGCATTGCCGGGTGTGATCCAAAAAAGCAAAAAGAAGAAAAACTAGAGAAAAAATTAAGTCAATAATATCAATGCCTTAACTCAAATTGAAACCCAAGATGTAAACAAAGACTTTGATATATTGAAATATGTATTCTTGTTTCCCCTTTACCAAAGAGTTTCCTATTATAACAAATAAGCTTAAGATATTTGGGCATTTTCATGAATGTGAATTTCTACAGGTAAGTACATAGACTTTCCAGTGATTATGAAAAATGTCAGCTACTTATTGTCGGGAGCCTCTGGGATCCCCAAGAGTATCAGGAGAGAAGTTCTCTTCTACCTCCTAGGCCACTGGGGGAACGGTTGAAAACTCACAAGCCTGGTGCAGTTCCAAAAGGGCTTTTAATAGTACAAAAGCTCTACCATCACAATCCAATATAATGAAAGAACTCTAGCTCTGGTCAAAACTTAGACCATACACAAGAGCCCAAGTCTCTCACCAAAGAGAGAAAATCTCACCTGAAAGAGTCCTACAAAGAGGAGACCTACCAAAAAAAGGGGCAAGTGCCTCAAGTCAGTCTCCTTATATACACCAAAGTAATCCTAACTGTTGACAGGGAGAGTCCTGTCAACATAGAACCCTAAACAGCTTCTAGATAGTAGAAGAGTATAGAAGGGTGGTGCCACACCCTATTACAAGTGTAAACAAAGGATTAGGCCAAGGACTAATCCCTTCTTCTGAGATTATCTCTTTTGTAAAACACTGGAAAGAAAGGGGTACTGGTATAAAATAATACATCTTAATTACATGGGCTTCATGTAATCTAGATGGTACCCACAAGGTTCTTATTTATTATCTGCACCAGGAAGGTACTGAGTATCTTGTTCTCTCTGCACTGAAAGGGCCACACTCGCCTGCTTGAGGGTAAACTGTATGATCTTTCCTATAATTTTAAACATTATCAATTTGCTCGAGTGGGCTCCAGTAACATCTCCATATGTCCTGTCTCATGCTAGTAGAGCCCAAGGGCATCTTCTTGCTCCAGGAACATAAAGAGCCTCAAACCATTATATTAGGTCATAGGAATGACCTAACATAATTGTTACTGGTGTTTGGCATATCAAATATGACATGGACAGCTTGCCAGGCTTGCCGTGCGGGTGGCATACTCTTGTAGTCACCTCTAAATACAGCAGTTATTGATGAACAGCTTGGCCTCAAGTGGCGGAGTGAGCTGGGCTGTGATGGGCTCACCTGCTCGATGGAGTTCTGGACCAGATTGAAAAAAACTGCTGCAGGGTGGGTATCTATGATATGGGCTGTGATAGGCTCGTTTGCTGAATGGAGTTCTGGGCCAGATTGAAAAAAAATTTATAATGTATACATGACTAATTTATAATTGAATTAATTTTTTCTAATACGTAAAATATGGTAACATAGTCTTATTCTTTTGAATTATCAGAAAATCCTTGGATCTCTTATAAGATCTTAAATATCATCAAAGGCAGAATGAGTCTCTCTTGATCACTGTTATTTTCATGGCTTATAGAATGTTTTTATGACACATTGTGTCAAAGAATGATAATAATAATAAATAAACTGTAACCCCATATATTACTAAATTTCTCTGAGCCCTTAAGTTTTCTTATATATAAACTAGAAATAGGAATAATACCTGCTTTATAATAGCAATTTTATATCCTTATCAAAAACCACAGTGCCACCATACACATTTTATGGAAACATTATTTTATTCAACCTTAAAATTATTTAGGTGTATGATATTGTTGCACAACAACATTCTACTTGTTTAGGAAATAAGGAAATTGACTGTCACTTGACATTTTAACTTGTACCCTTAGATCTAGTACTATGAAAATCTCAGAGAAGACTTAGTGGACATCAAATTGCATTATGTGAAAAGTTAGTTTTTTCATGAGAAATTAATTCCACACAGTGAGTCAGCAGAATCAGTTGAACTATTGGCATATATATGTATAAAGGCAAATGAAATAACAATTTGAGCAATTTCTCTATCAATTTAGTCAATACTGACAGCAATGAATCAAATTGCATTGTGTGAAAAGTAAGTTTTTCATAGGAAATTAATTCTACACATAGCTTAACTGAGTATTGGCATATATATGTACAAAGGCAAATGAAATAAATATTTGAGCAATTTCTCTATCAATTTAGTCAATACTGATAGCCAAAGCAGAGTACTCATAGATAATTTTTAACCTAGGTAATATAGTTATCTTTAATCTGAAAATTTTCATCCTATAGCATAAAATTTATTGCTATAAAATAAAAATTATAACTTAAAACATTAAGTTATAATTAATGTTATATAGTACACTGTACTAGCTGTGTACATATAAGAAGGAAGTAATTTGAAGATACTTTTCCTTATCAGACTGTTACATAGCATGAATCCTGAGGAGAACACCACTGAGGATTTTATATCTTTCAGTGAATGCCATCAAAATGTGAAATTTTTATTATGACCAGAAATTCATTACTTACAATTCCATACTGTTATATGTATTGATTTTGTAATGATTTTGACAAATAAAAATGTTTTATGAACTGATATTATAATGACTCTGGCTAGTAGCAGCCATGACAATAGAATAACTGTGCACTAAAGTTATAGGTGGGAATAAATTGCTATTAATCAAAATCTCAATTAGGAGAATACAGAAAGACAGACTTTAAAAATGCAAGAACTAATAAAATCTGAGCTGAACAAATGACCTCACCTAAATTAAAATGAGCTGGTGGTAATGAAAACATATATCTGAGGACATAGTGTAACTATGGTCATTAAATTAAGGCATATTTAAAACATCTTCTAATATATACTTTCCAGAGACTCATGCCTCCCATTATGGTCCTCTGTTCACAGGAATGAACAGAGAGCCAAAAACTATCTGAACCACCACTGTGACTTGTTAACTATCCTGTTTCTGGAGTTTCTGTCTCTAAATGGTTTGTTCCCTTCTAACTTTTACTGGTAATTTTGTTGACTTATTGCATTGTTGTCATGTGGATGTCCCAGAGTACACTCATAATGAAATTATATGAAAATGGTTTGAGTTACTAAGTGAAGCCTGTACTTACAAGTGGGAGTTATAACTTGAGTTCTGAATCTAACAGACACATACCAACAAATAAGTTCAACCTTTATTTAGAAATACTTGTTCTACAAGTTAAAGATAAAATACTTCCATTTTTGATTAAAGTTTCAATTTCCCTGGGAATGATAGGCTTGTTCAGGTATTCCAAGTCTTTCTTGGTTCAACGTTGGGAGGTTATAGGAATTCAGGAAACTGTCCATTTCCTCTAGGTTTTCTTGTTTCCTGGCATAGTCTCAAAGTAATCTCTGGTGATCTTTTGGATTTCTGTGGTTTCAGCTGTGATGTCCCCCTTTTCATTTCTGATTTGGTTTACTAGAATCTCTCTCTCCCCTTCTCTGTGAGTCTCGCAAGTTGTTTGTCTATCTTTAATATTATTTCAAAGAACCAATTCTTTGTTTCACTGATCCTTTTGATTGTTTTTTTGGGATTACAGTTAGTTGATTTCTGCTCTAAGTTTTGTTATTTCCTTCTTTCTGCCTGGGTTGGTCTCCTTTTGTTGGTCTTTTTCTAAAATCTAAGGATGTGAGATAAAATTATTCATGTGGGCCCTTTCTACCTTCATGATGAACACTTGCAGAGCTATAAAATTTCCTCTTAGCACTGCTTTAGCTGTGTCCCACAAGTTCTGGTAGTTAGTGTTTTCATTTTCATTTGTTTCCAGGAATCCTTTGATTTCCTCTTTGATTTCCACTATGAATCACTATCACTATCACTATCTTCCCGTTAATCATCTATTTGCTAGAGTGGGCACCAGTAATATCTCCATATGTCTTGTCTCATGCTAGGAACCCAAAGGCATCCACTTGCTCCAGGAACATAGAGAGCCTCAAACCATTATATTAGGTCACGGGACTGACCTAATATAAATGTTACTGGTATTTCGCATATCAAATACTACACGAGCAGCTTGCCAGGCTTGCCTTCGGGGTGGCATACTGTTGTAGTCATCTCTAAATAAAGCATTTATTGATGAACCGCGCAGGTGCTAAGCGGCCGCGCAAAGCCGGGCTGTCATTATAGTTGAAGTCTATTAGTAGTTGTTTCAAGTATTTTGTTGGCCGTTCTTTGGGTGTGTATATGTTCAAGTATGTAATTTCTTCCTGATATACATATATTTTAATTAAAAGACAGAAATGGCCTTCACTGTCCCTTCTAACTTTTTCAGTCTAAAGTCTATGTTCTCAAACATTACAGTGGTCACCCAGCCTTTTTTTGGAAGGAGTTGTTTGCGTGAAGAATTTTCTCCCAGCCTTTTACTTTGATTCTGTATTTGCTCAGACTATTCAAATGCAGTTCTACTAGGAAACAGAACGTTGGATTGTTTTTTTAGATATTTTATTATACCACAGTGAGATATACAATTACAAAGATGTTCATAAGTTGTTCATACTTGGGTTTCCGGTCATACAGTGTTCCAGCACCCATCCCTCAACCACTGCCCATTTCCCACCACCATTGTTCTTGATTCCCTCCCCCCCCCTAGCCTGCCTCTATGGCAGGCTCTTTATATCTTTCTCTTTCTCTCTCTTTCTCTTTTCCTTCCCTTCCACATTGTGTATTACAATACATACATTAAGAGGTTGTCATGTGTATCTTTTTGCCTGCATTTAATGCTCAGTTCTAGGTTGGTATTAGCCCTTCGGCAATTATTAGCACACTGTTCCATTGTCTGTCTTACCTAGCCTCTGACTCCCACACATTAGTGATAATTTCTACCTTTGACAAAACCTCCTGATCCAAGTTTCACCTGACCTTGGATATTGGTATCATAATATGACATATATATATATATATGTCATGCAAATAAATTCAGTCATTCTACATCTGTCTTTTTCCTTCTAGCTAATTTCACTCAAGATGATCCTCTACATGTCCATCATTTATAGGAAAAATTTCATAACTTCATTTTCCCTAACAGCTGCATAGTATTCCATTGTATAGATGTGCCAAAGTTTCTTTATCCAGTCATCGATTCTTGGGCACTCTGGTTGTTTCCAGATTCTGGCTGTTGTGAATAGCACTGCTATGAAAATAAAAGTGCAGATGGTGTTTCCTCTGTGTGCTTTTCAGTTCTAAGGTATATCCCCTGGAGTGGTATGGCTGGCTCAAATAAGAGCTCAAGGTCTAGTTGTCCATATTGTTTTTCAGAAAGGCTGTACCAGTCGACATTCCCACAATGGATGAGAATCCCCTTTCCCCTGCATCCATGCCAGCGCTTGTTGTTCTTGCTCTTTTGAATATGTACCAGTCTCCATGGTCTAAAATGATATCTCATTGTTGTTTTCATCTGCATCTCTCTAATGCCTAATGATGATGATTGGTTTTTCATATGTCTTTTGGCCATTCGAATTTCTACCTTGTTGAAGTTTCTGTTAATTTCTCTCCCATTTTTTGATGGGGTTGATTGTTTTCTTCTAGTGAAGATCTACCAGTGTCTGATATATACTGGATATTAGCCCCTTATCAGATGGTATTGGGAGAATATTCTTTCCCACTCTGTGGACTGTCTTCCCTATCTTGGTTGCCGTTGTTTTTTTTTTGAGGTGCAAAAGCTTTTTTTAGTTTCATGTAATTCCATATGTCTATCTTTGCTTCCAGTTGCTTTGTCAGTGGTGTTTTATCTTTGAAGATGTCTTTAACTTCAATGTCAGGGAGGATTTTTCCTATATTTTCTTTATGTATTTTATGGATTCAGGTCTGATATTGAGATATTTTATCCATTTTGATCTTACTTTAGTGCATGGTGTTAGACGAGGTCTAAGTTCATATTTTTACATGTAGCTGCCCAGTTTTCCCAGCACCATTTGTTGAAGAGGCTATCCTTACTCCTTTTACACTTTTACTCCTTTATAAAAAATTAAACAAAGTTATGAAATTTTCTTATAGATTGATGGACATGGATAGGATCATGCTGAGTGAAGTTAGCCAGCGGGGAAAGGACAGGTATAGAATGACTGCATATATTTGTGGTATATAAAATTTAGTATGATTACAATATTCAGGATCAGACAAAACATGGATCAGGAGGTCTTCTCAGTGTGTGGAATCTACCACAAAGTGTATGGGAATCAGTGGTTAGGTAATACAGGTAACAGAACAGTGTGCTAATTACTGTTAGAAATGATAACATCAGCCTAAAAACTGAGCATTGAATGTAGGCAGACAGCTATACACTATAACCTCTAAACAATGTGCAAGAGAAGGAAGACAGAGGAGAGAGAAAGAGAGAGAGACAGAGAGAGAAGAGGAAAAGTGCCTGCCATAGAGGCAGGTTAGGGAGAGGTTAGGGGAATCAGAAGACATTGGTGGTGGGAAATGGGCACTGGTGGAGGTGCTGAAACACTGTATGACTGAACCCAAATATGAACATCTTTGTAATTGTATAGCTCACGGTGGTATAATAATTTCTTAAAAAAGGCTAGTGTCAATTCATAATTTTGATATGATCACTATATATTTTCGTACATAAACAGTTTTCTTAGTATTTGAGCACTTTGCATATTTTTTCTTCCCTCAAATTTATGTATTTATTCTGCTTACACCACAAAATCATGTTCTCATGTATAATTGCTTTTGCTTGAAAGTTTATTTTATCAATCATGCTATCAAGTTCTAAAACAAATTGCTTGAATTCAAATTGAAACCTTCTTTTATATCCTACAATAATAAAGCTTTAAGTATAAAAGCTTAATAAACGTTCCAAAGGAAACATGATGGGGGAAACTGATCTAGAAAATTGAGTGGGGGATATGAGAGAGAGAGAGGGTTGGGGTACTTGGTGTAGGGAAATGAGTACACTGGTATTTTTTGTAGCATTGGAATTATGTCTATGAAAAACCATTATTAATAATATTATTAATAAAAAATAAAAAAACAAAATAAAATGATTATAAAAAAGATTTCCTTGAAATGTAGGCCCTTAAAAGATGAAGCACTTGGTATCTTACAGTTTTTGTTACAGATTAATAAATTAATTGGGTGTTTTGTTTCAATTTAAAATGACTGATTATTTTTAATGAATCACAGTAAAATACACAGTTACAAAGTTGTTCAAGATTGGAATTCAGTCATAAAAGGTATCAGCATCTATCCCTTCTCTGTGGTGTGAGATGATATCTTAGTGTTGTTATGATTTTCTCCTCCCTGATGATTTATGAGGAAGAGCATGTTTTCATTTGCCTTTTGTACATTCAAATTTCTTCTTTGAGGACATTTCTGTTCATTTATTCTCCCCATTTCTTAATAGGGTTTCACTTTTTTCCTGAAAAGTTCTACCAGTGTCTTGTATATCTTCGATATTAACTCCTCATCAAATGGGTATTGGGTAAATATTCTTTCCTATTCTGTGAACTGTCTTTATATATTGGTCACCTTTTCTTTTGAGGTGCAGAAGTTTTACAGTTTCCTATAATCCCAAGCAGGAGTAACTAAAATGGTATCATATTGCAATAAAGACAAAGCTGTAGGGGCCCGACGGATAGCACAGTAGGGTGTTTGCCTTGCACACGGATGACCTGCCTTCAATCCCTGGCATTCCATATCATCACCCAAGCTCTGACAAGAGTAATTCCTGAGTACAGTGCCAGGAGTAACCCCTAAGCATCGCTGGGTGTGACCCAAAAAAGGAAAAATAAAAAGACAGACCTTTATACCTATGGAATAGAACTGAATATCCTAACAAACACTTGCAAATACAAAATCACTTAGTCTTCGATGAGAAAAAATATTAAGTAGAGCAAAGAAAGCCTCTCCAACAAGTGGTGCTGAGACAACTGGGCAGCTATTTGTAGAAAACTGAACTTAGACCTGTTTCTAACACCATACACAAAAGTCAGATCAAAATGGATTAAGGATCTCAACATCAGACCTGAATCTCTAAGGTATATCAATGAAAACATAGGCAAAACCCTCTACTACATTGAAGCTAAAGGCATCTTCTCTCTTTCTTGCTCATTTGTTCTGTCTATGTCTCTGTCGATTTAAGTACTGTGATTTGCAATATTGTTACTGAAAGGTTATTGTGCATATTACTTTACCTTCTTCAGAGCTAAGTTCTGTCCACAGTGATCATTTCCAATTATCATTATGGTAGTACTTTCTTCTCTGTTCTCACTACATACTCCTAGAAATTGTAACAAATTTCCTATTTTGGAGAGTTTTCCTAGACCTCATTTCTACTGTCTTCATGTATTATTCTCATCATATTTTTTCATACCCTGTAATTGAGTAGTATCATTCTATGACTGTCCCTTTGCCTTTGACTCCCTCCACTCATCATGATCCTCTCCATGTAAGTCCATGCATAAGCAAATTCCATGACTTTATTTTTCCAAACTGCTGCATAGCATTCCACTGTGTAGTTGTACCATAGTTTCTTTATCCAGTTATCTGTTTTCGAGCACTGGATTGCTTCCAGATTCTGGCAGCTGTGAATAGTCCTGCTATGAGTAAAGGAGTGAAGATGGATTATCTGCATCATGTTTTGGAGCCACTAAGGCATATTTCAAGGAGTAGTTTTTCTGGGTTTTACGGAACATCAATTAATATTTTACAGAGAAATGTCCATATTATTATCCAAAAGACTATGTCAGCCAGAATTCTCACAGGCAATGAATGAGAGAGTTCTTTTCTCCCCCACACCCATACCAGTGCTGCTACCCCTTTCTAATACATGCACCCATCAAAAAGAATAAACTGATAATTTTTATAAAGTCTCTGGTGGGCTATAGTTAACGTACCAATCACAGCTACATTTTGGAAGAAGTTGATAGGAGGCAGAAAGTCCTGCCTTGAAACACTTTCTAGTAGAGTTTAGCAAGAAGCTCAGCTTATACACAGATGATTTACTAAATTATTAGCCTTCTGTTACAAAATTTCTGGGAGAGGGAGAGAAAGAATATTTCTATGATGTAAGTCACAGCGATTTACAACTGCTATTTTCAGCAGATTCTATTGGTCGCATGTTCAACTTTGGTACAGTATAAGAGAGAAATAAAAGGGTAAAAATAGCAGGAGATGGAACTCATGTGGATTGAGAGAGTACATTGGAGACTAATCTTATTGAAGGGAAGAGTCTTGTTCGTCAGAAAAATTAATGACTGTAGATATAGGTGTTTCTGCTAATAAATTCTCTTATCACTTATTTTACCTGATCTTTTAATAATGGCATAACATGCCTAGAAAATATATACTATATATTTTCATGTCTTACACTGAAGTATCTAAATAAGAAAATAAACAAACACAGCATGTTCAGATACCCAAATATATTCTATTACAATTTCATGTCTCAAATAAAATAAATTATGTATGTTACTAATCCTTCATGGAGAGCTCAAAAATTATTTTAATGTTTTTATTCTTCTACTGACCAATTATTATCAAACCTTTAAAAACTTTCTCATTACTAAAATATTACTAGAAAAATTAACATTAACATCTCTGAGATGCTATGGAGTAATAAATGAAACAATAAATTTACTTTAAAATGAAAATATTGTGCTGGATTGTTGTCATTTTGTTTACTATACATATATTCATATGTTTTTATGTTCCATATGCAAAAATTATCCCACTTAACTAATGTAGCTATCAAACTTAAATATTCTTATTACACTTTTTCTGTAATGCATCTTTGATTCATGCAGTTTCCTGGAACAAAGTATAAGAACTTTTGATAATGTCCTGTTGAATCTAGTTGTAGTTCACAATAATACTGACATATTTTAAGGAATAAAGAAATGTATATTTTATTATTACTGGAGGGCATTCTGGTCATAGTTCATTGGTTCTCATATTTCCATATATATCTGAATATGTTTAAGAACACTTTAGAATTCATATTGCTAGTCCCCAGGCCAAGGGATTTCTTGATATATTGGAAGAAGTCATGTGATCTGTATTTTAATAAGTACCTTTAAATAACTTTGATATATGTGACCATTAGTTAATATTGTGCTTTGAGTACATACGGAGTATAATGTTACCTAGTTCTTTTATGATACCAAAATAACTCTATCAAGCTCCCATTCTCTTTACTTTGTAAACACATAATCATAGCTTTAATTTTTGTTTTTAATGATTTCTTAAATATATCAAAAACACAAACAACCAAGGAAAGAACAAGATTCCCCTGGATTAAAATGTGTTGCACTACCAAGTATGCCATTAATAAATTGAGAACCATTCACAGAGTGGTAATTATTTGCAATTCTTATATTTCAAAAGTGTATAAAATGCAAAATATATGGAATCTTTTATAATTTAACAATAGAAGTGTTAATCTTAGCTATCCACTCAGGAATTGCTACTGGCAGTACTCAGGGGACCATGTGGATTCGAGGGATCAAACCCAGGTTGGCAACAGGAAAGTCAAACTGTCTATAGTATTGCTCTGACAACTATGGGCTGAATATTTTAACACATATTCTCCAAAGAAGATATACAAGTATCCAATAAACACACTAAATTATATTCAACAATATTAGCAATTAAGGAAATATAAATAAAAGCAGTAGTGCTGCTATTTATTCCCACTAGTATAACTGTAGTTAGAAAGATAGACAAGGACCAGGGGTATAATTCAATGGTATCCTACATGCTTTACATGTGTGAGGACTGTGGTCAATCTGGTACCAAAATTAGACAGAAACAAGTGTTGTTAAGTATGTATAGAAAATGGGAACATTCATATATTTTTCTAACACATGACAATAACTTAATGGTTAATTCACATAAGAAAACAATTTTTGTTCCTCAATAAATTAATCATATAGTAATGATATTGATCATGGCTATACCCTGGTATTTATTGGAGGTATACAACTTGAAGGATAGAAGTCAGGCTCTGTCACTGTCAGAACATTAGTTCTACTCTTGAGCTATATCTTTAACTCACTATTTTAAATTTTTTAGCAAAACATTCCCTAGCTCAGATAATCTCAGCATAAGTCCTGAAAAAATATATAATGAGAGAGTCAGACTGCCACAATTTGTTCATTTTATAGGTTAAAATGAACCTTTTTCACTGATCTATCCCTTCCCTGTCTTAATACTATCTGTGCCACCAGTTACCCCCAAACACCAAATCTCCATACCCTTAAAAAAGTCTCCCAGTTGAGAAAGAAGATATTATGCAAAACTTATATAATCCAGGTAGCAATATACATATGATATTATATTATATTATAATGGACGTATGAAAGTCATCTAAACAGCAAATAAATTATATGGTCTCTTAGTTTCAGTATTTTCTTAATGTCTTCCTATGTGTATACATACAAATATAGATTTACCTACATACTTTTAATTTCATTTTTCCATCTTTCAATAATATATATATGCATATGTATGATTGTACTCTTTGTTTTTTGCAATTATATTTATTTCATAATAATTAAACTAGTAGTATGTAATGCATTTATTTTAATGTCTTTAGTGTCCTTATAATTTTATATACATACCCAACTTTTCTCTGATAATTTAGTTGGTACACAGTTTGTTTCTTTTTTTTAATTAAGTACAATGCTATTGTATATACTTACATGCATATCTCTTGAATCAGACTGCCACAATTTGTCTAGATTGTCTATTTAGGAATAGAGTTGTTGAGTCATTTGACAAGCATACTTTCTAACTTAAAATATAATGCTGCCATTTTTCAATGTGATGTGCATTTTACAATGATACCTCTCAAATGAATAAAATATTTGTAGTTCTAAAAATAGAAATAAATTAAAGAAGAAGAAGAGAAAGAAGAGGGAAGAAGAAGAAGAAGAAGAAGAAGAAGAAGAAGGAGGAGGAGGAGGGAGGAGGAGGGAAGAGGAGGAGGAGGAGGAGGAGGAAAGGAGAAGGAGGAGAAGGAGAAGGAGAAAGAGAAGGAGGAGGAGAAGGAGGAGAAGGAGGAGGAGAAGAAGAAAGAAGAAGAAGAAGAAGAAGAAGAAGGAGAATAAGAAGAAAGAAGAAGAAGAAGAGAAGAAAAGAAGAAGAAGAGAGAAGAAGAAGAAGAAGAAGAAGAAGAAGAAGAAGAAGAAGAAAAGAAGAAAGAAGAAGAAGAAGAAGAAGGAGAAGAAGAAGAAGAACAGGAAGAAGCAAAGTGCCTGCCATAGTAGTAGGCAAAGGATGGCAGAGAAACTGGGGATACTAGTGGCAGGAAATGTGCACTAGCAGATGGATGGGTGCTGGAACACTGTATGACTGAAACCTAATCATGAACAATTTTGTAATTGTATATTTTACAGTGCTATAATAAAAATATTAAAAGCCCTGGATGCTGTGGCTATCTTGGGTCCCCAAAAAGCATCAGAGTCTGTCAAGTTCCGTGATCACTCTTGGAGCTGATAGCAATCCCCTCAGGCCAATAAACAAAGAGCCATGGGCCCAGTTTAGAAAAATCAAATCTTCACTTCTTCCAACTTCACTCACACCAACTGCTGTGCACACTCTCCATACCACACAAGCTGGCAGACTCACAACCCAACAGCCTCATTTGTAGCCATCCACCTCAAAACTGCAAGAATTAAAATCCTGTCCAGAGACTTTGGATAGGGCATAATCAAAGGTCAAAACCAGCTGACTCTTCTTACTGGTGCAAATCACGATGGGTACCATGCTCCTATAGCCAAAACCTATTGAGATGCTAAGGCAGATCTTTGCTTTTCTCTTCCTAGTCTATTAAACAATCGTTTCAATATTTTATCTAGTTTTCTTTATATACACACAGTAAAAAGAGACAGGTTGAGATTAAACTACACCTGAGATCAAATATAGAGGGTGATCTTTCATGCAGCAATCACATGATATGATCCAAACTATGCTACCCTAGCCAGATTGATCAATGTCATCCCTTTCAGGGCCCTGTCCCATTCAACAAGCCACCTTACTCTGCTCCATGGTAAGGCTTTTAAGTGTTCTGCTTAACTGCAAGGTCATTCACAGCTTAATTTAGTTCAGAACAAAGCTGATTCTGACCTTGTTGAGTTAAAGTAGGGCTTCTAAAAGTTTTCCCATATCATAGCCACAGTGAACTCTTTTCCTGGTGTCATCTATCCCTTGTAGAGGATACCTCTATAGGTAGAATGAGGAATTAGGGCCTGTCTAAGTGGTACTGGGGCTTATAGTTGGAAAATATTATGGAAGCCCAGAGAGAATAATTTAGAGTTAAGATAACTCACCACCAAAAAAAAAGATAACTCACCACTGAGCTACTGAACTATCTTTTTATGTTTATAGAAGAAACAAATCCATTTAGCTAAGCATATTCAAAACGCTAAGGAAGGAAGTAAACAATCCCTAATTAGCAACTTAAAAAATCCTGGGCTAGCAAGTAAGCAAGTTATCCAACAACTGAGAACTGCAGTCTGTCCCAAAAAACTTAAGAAGATGACCACTTGATTTTCCCTGATTGTTATATGAGGGAAAATCTTTTATCCTACAGATGCATGAATTTCCTCTTCCCAAGGTAAATTAACATTTTATAGAGACTCAAAACTTTGAAACACAAAGAAAAACAGCATACAATTAGGTACAAAATGGACTTTAACACTGTTAGTGTGAAATTTCACACCCTTATGAAGTCAAATTCATGCC
>JAJIBD010018291.1:0-30228 GCA_021461705.1 Cryptotis parvus
TTTGACTTTCGATTTCTTCCTGCTCGTGAGCATGACCTAGCTTCTCTTGCCCTGCTAGGCGGATGGACACACAGTATTGCCTCCTGCAGTGGGGCTGCCATCTAGGGGCAGCCCTAGATGGCAGTGGGAAGGCCGGGGCGGTGCTGCTCCCGACTCCTTAGATGGAAGCACAGACTGGTGAGCTGCAGCACTCAAGGATGAACATTTGGCCTCCAGAGCACCTGGGTCGTGGAAGGTGCCAACACTGCAACCGGTGTGTCCCCGTCCGCACCCTCCCCTCACACCTTCAGCCCCAGGTCTCTGACACCCACAGACTTGTGACTAATGAGACAGGAATGTTTGGTGAGCAGCGGAGTCTCCCGCACAAGCCTTCCAGACACATTCAACATAAGACATGGAGCATGACCCTAAGTCTTTATCGGTCATGGTTCGTGCCATCCCATACAGGCACCCATTTCTATACTTTACTTTTTTGTTTTGGTGTTTGAATCACACCCTGCGATGCTCAGGAATTTCTCCTGGCACTGCTCGGGGAGACCCTATGGGATTCTGGGGATTGAACCCAGGACGGTAGTGTGCAAGGCAAAAGCCCTACCTACTGTACTATGGCTCCAGTCCCCATCTTAGGATTTATTTTCTTCTTTTCCTTTTTTTTCTTTTTTCTTTTTTTTTTGCCAGGCTCTGCCGTGCGGGTAGCATACTCTTGTAGTCATCTCAAAATCCAGCATTTATTGATGAACTGCGCGGCCGCTTTGGCCGTGCGAGCCGGGCTGTGATAGGCTGGTCTGCTGGGTGGAGTTCTGACGAGGGGGAAGTCCGGATGTGGAAAATGGAGGCCCTCATGGAGTGGGGGGGGTCGTCTGGCTTGTTGTGAGGCTCTGCTGGGCTGGTGGGCCAGGGCTAGAACCTGCCATCCGTCCGGGAACCTCATGAGCAGCTGGGCACAGGGAGAGCCAGTAGCAGCTCTACCCCATGTCTGTCTCTCATGGACAGCTACCTGTGTCGTATTTGATATGCCAGATACCAGTAACAATTATAGACCTCATTCTCATGACCTGATGGAATGATTTGAGGCTCTTTATGTTCCTGGAGCAAGCAGGTGACCTTGGGCTCTACTTGCATGAGACAGGTCATATGGAGATGTTACTGGTGCCCGCTCGAGCAAGTCGACGATGAATGGGAAGACAGTGATTTTTTTTTTTTTTGGGTCACACCCGGCAATGCTCAGGAGTTTCTCATGGCTCTGCACTCAGGAATTACTCCTGGCGGTGCTCGGGGGACCATGTGGGATGCCGGGGATCGAACCCGGCTAGCACAGGCCGGCCGCGTGTAAGGCAAACACACTACCCACTGGGCTATCACCCGCCCCCTTAGGATTTATTTTATTTTATTTTATTTATTTATTTATTTATTTATTTATTTTTTGCTTTTTGGGTCACACCCGCGATGCTCAGGGGTTACTCCTGGCTCTGCACTCAGGAATTACTTCTGGCGTTGCTCAGGGGACCATATGGGATGCCGGGATCGAACCCGGCCGGCATGGGCCGGCCGCGCACAAGGCAAACCCCCTACCCGCTGGGCTATCGCTTCCAGCCCCTTAGGATTTATTTTAATGGACTAATTGTTGCTTTGGGTTTTCGACCACAAGTAACAAGTACCCCTGTGGTGTTCATGGGCACTCCAGCTCAGTGGGGTGGTCCTGGCTGTGTTCAAGGATCACGTGGTACCTCTGCATGCAAATCTGTGCTCCAGCCCTTGGGCCCGAGTAGAACCCCAAGGTCTCCCTCAGCAAGTGCTCTAACGCCGGGCGGCAGCCCTGAATGCTGCTTTCTAATTGGAAGTCAGCCCTTTGCACCACGGCGCTCCTGCTCTAAACATTCTAAGCAGATCTTTTTTCAGTTCTGGGTTATTATAAAGAACAAGCCAATGCTACACAAACGTTGAGCAATTTTGGCTGCTCAAAATCCTCTCTGGCTTCCCTCAGAAGGCACCAGGGAACTCTGGGGGCCCAGACACTGGGATTTCCTAAAGACAGGAAGCCAGGGGTAGTGCACAAGGCCTCATTCTGGAAACTGCTGGAATAATCCCTTCCCAAGGGGCTCCACCTGTCTCACCGGCAGCCTCACTCTCTCAAGCTCTGTGACCTGGGGCAAGTGCCTCAGGCTCTCTGGGCTGTTGTATCCCTTTGCAGGATAACAACACTGCTCTTTACTGGTAAGCTGATTGGCATTTTTATTGGGGTGGGAGGGGGCGGCTCGAGCCACACCTGCTCAGGTGTTCAGGGATTACTTGGTCCCGGCTCTACACTCAAGAATTACTCCTGGCTCGAATGGCCAAAAGGCATATGAAAAATGCTCATCATCACTAATCATCAGAGAGATGTAAATCAAAACAACAATGAGATAGCACCTCACACCACAGAGACTGGCCCATATCCAAAAGGGTAAAAGCAACAAGTGCTGGCGTGGATGTGGGGAAAAGGGGACTCTCATACATTGTTGGTGGGAATGTCGACTTGTACAACCTTTCTGGAAAACAATATGGTCATTCCTCCAAAGACTAGAAATTGAGCTCCCCCTTTGACCCAGCCATACCACTCCTGGGAATATACCCTGGGAAGCCAAAAACACACAGCGGAAACACAATCCGCACTTTTATTTTCATAGCAGCACTATTCACAATAGCCAGAACCTGGAAACAACCAGTATGCCCGAGAACTGATGACTGGATAAAGACACTGTGGTACATCTACACAATGGAATACTATGCAGCTGTTAGGAAAAATGAAGTTATGAAATTTGCCTATAAATGGATGGACATGGAAAAGATCATGCTGAGTGAAATTAGTCAGAAGGAAAGAGAGACATAGAATGACTGCATTTATTTGCATGACATAAATATATCAGGTGGTCTTACCAAAAGTGGAAATAACCACAAACGTGAGGGAGTCAGAGGTTAGGTAAGAGAGAGAAGGGAACATGTGTGAATAAATGTCGAAAGGGCTGATACCAACATAGAATTCAACATTAAATACAGGCAAAAATTGCACATGATGGCTTCCAAGTGTATGTAGTGCAACCCACAATGTGTAGGAGAAGGAAGGGAGAGAGAGGGAGAGAGAAAAGAGAAAGAACCTGCCATTTAGGCAAGCTATGTGAGGGGGAGGGAATTGGGGACATTGGTGGTGGGAAATGGGCACTGGTGAAGGGCGGGTGCTGGAACACTATGTGACCGAAACCTCCAAACATGAACAACGTTGTAATTGTATATCTCACGGTGGTATAATAAAGTATTAATTAAAAAAAAAAGAATTACTCCTGGGGCCTGAGCTATAGTAGAGCGGGGTAGTAGGGCGTGTGCCTTGCACGCAGCCCACCCGGGTTCGATGCCCGGGTATCCCACTGAGCCCCGTCCAGAGTCATTCCTGAGTGCGTGCAGAGCCAGGAGTAACCCTTGAGCATTGATGGGTCGACGGGTGTGACTTAAAAAAGAAAAAGAAATTACTCCCGGCCATGCTTGGGCGACCATAGGGATGCCAGAGATGGAAGTGGGTGGGCTGGCAGCATGCCAGGTCCTACCCACTGCATATCACCCTCGGATGGCCTTCACGATGGCCGCGGGACTTTTATAAGCTTGCATTTATGAGCCCTGGTGCTGTCTTTGGGGGGCTTGAGGGCTGAGGCGGTCGGTGAGACACAGGCCGAATTCTGCAGGATGCTGGAGCCATGTCCACTCTCACGGAGGTGAGTGGCCTCAGGGACCTGGACACACCCTCGGAGCCATCCTGTAAAATCAGGAGCTGGGGCAGTGGACGTGGAGCTGTCCCCGCGCCCACACACTGGCTGAGGCGTCCACCGAGCAATGACCGGGGAAGACATAGCCGCTGAGAGGCAATCCCAGAAGTGGCCCCTACCGAGCTGATCAGGGCCGCAGCCACAGTGAGAAGTGGCCGATCGGTCCTGGACAGTACCAGAACCTTCTGACTGACGCGGAGAGCACTTCCAGAGTCCAGAAGGCTGGAAGGAATATACTCAGTTTCCCTGGGACAAAATTCCGACCGCTGGACTGGCTCGTAGTGCAGGGTCCGCAGAAACGGAACAAGGATAGCTGTTGCGGAGCTCGCCGGGCCCGGAGGTGAGAGCGTCTAGGGGAGGGGCCTACCGCAGCACGAGAGCCAATGAAAGGCGAGGGACGGGTCCTACAGGATCACGGGAGCCAATGAGAGGCGGAGGGCGGGGGGCTAGCTGAACAAGAGAGCCAATGAGAGGCAGGAGGCGGGGCCAGATTCCGGTTCTGCGCACGCGTACTGGAGCTGACTACGGGGCGCCACTGATGCAAAGCGAGTCCAAGGGGCCGCTGCCGCGCCCCTGGTCACGTGACACGAAGGGCGCCGGAATTCTTTTGGAGTCCGCGCCATTCCGATAGGTGAAAGCTGAAGGGCTCTGGCGGGAAGGGTTCGGCAAAGCATCCTGAGGCAGTTGGTCCCCAACCTTCCACCACTGGGCCGGGGATCGGGCTGGGGCTGGGGTGCTCGTGAGGGGGAAGCGCCTGGCCTCGCCTCGCGCGGTGACGTCACGGGGCCGGAGGTGACCCGGGTCCGTGGCCTCGCCGCGCTCGGTGACGTCACAGGGCTGGGCTGCGGTTCGGGGCTTCCTGGCTGCCCTCTGAGGTGGGACGTGGGGGCAGCTGTTGCCACGGGGATTATAGTGGTTGGTGATGGTGGCGATGCCCCGGACCCCGGCGTCCTGGGGCGTGGCCCGAGTGCTGGGGGCGTGGCCCGAGTGCCGGGGGCGTGGCCCAGACCTTGGGGCGTGGCCCCGGGGGGCGTGGCGCACGGAAGGCGCGGCCAGGGGCGGGCTGGGCGATCCGGCTGGGGTAGGAGGCGTGGCCCTTCCGGCGATTGCCGGGTCCTGCTCCTGCTACTCTGAGGTCTCTTCCCCAGGCGCTGCTCATGGAGACCTCGGCATCCAGCGCCCTGCCGGGAGCTTCCTCTCCTCCTCCCTGCTTCTGGCCTGCGGCGGCACGCTCGTGGCCACCCTGCTGGGCGCCGCGTACCACCTGGGGCTCTTCTATCAGTTGGTGCACAAGGTTGGAGGCCCCCTGGGCGGCAGGTCCGGGACTAGGAGCGCGAGAGCGGCCCCCTGGCCGTGCCGTGCATCTCGTGCCCGTCTGCAGGCCGGGGGAGAAGGACCCGCGGGTGGGGAGGCGGTGGGTGACTCTGCCCCCCATTGCCCGTTCCGGGGCACTCTGGACTTTGCCATGAGGAAGAGATACTGGGGAAGCCTCAGTCCCGGGCCCTGGGCACCCCGCCCAGCTCCTTCCCTACTGTCAGCCCAGCCAGGGCCTCTCCCCATTCGCCATGCGCCTCGTCCCCCACTTTCCAGGGTCCTATTAGAGCACCCCCTGAGTGGGAACAGGTGGCAGGGGGCTGGGGACGGCTCCACTGTTGGGCTTTAATTTATCTTCTGTGATTTTCGTGTTTGTGCTGTGAGCACCGCGATGTAGTGCTCAGTAATCAGGTCTCACTAGTCCATGAGCTTCAGAGGGACTTTTCTCTCTCAAAGCTCCTGAGGTTGCACTCTTGGATTTCACTCGTGTTCCAAAGAGGAGGCAGGCCTGGGCCCCCTGTATGTGGGATCTTAGACTTACCTTAGAGGACCTTTCTGGGGACCTGACCCCCTTTGAAGAGCTTTCCCTGTCCGGGCCCCCACTCGAGGTCCTTCCTTTTGCCAGCTGGGACCCTCCTGATGGCCTGTGTGGCGTCGTTGCCCCCTTGGAGTCGCAGCTCTAGCCTATAGCGCACTGTGCTCTGGCGAGGATCATGCCGAGGACGCTGGCATCCGTGGCTGCGCCACACTGATGCACCAGCCAGGCCCTGGGTCCACCAGGTTCTCGGCTTCTCCCCACACTTGCCCCACGCTCTGCTGTGGGTGCTCTGGAGCCAGCTTCCTTTGGACGCTGAACCGCACACTCTTCCCTTAACCAGGGAGGGGTCTCCTAGGGGTATGCCCTGCAGTAGCATATCTGGGCTCCACCATTCTCCCTGCCTGACTCCCACCATCCTCTTGCACCACTTGCTGGGCCCAGGTGGACAAGGACAGCGCCCAGCACGGTGGGGAGCTGGTGGCCGCCGTGCTGAAGGCCCATGGCGTGCGGTTTCTCTTCACGCTGGTTGGTGGGCACATCTCTCCGATACTGGTGGCCTGTGAGAAGCTGGGTATCTGTGTGGTGGACACCCGTCACGAAGTCACCACTGTCTTTGCAGCCGATGCCGTGGCCCGCCTGAGTGGTAAGGACAGAGGGGGCTGGCTAGCCTGGAGGAGGTCCCCTTCGAGGGGCTGGGCACAGCTGTCTTGGGTCTGTATGTCAGGGACAGTGGGCGTGGCGGCGGTGACGGCAGGCCCTGGTCTTACCAACACTGTGACCGCTGTGAAGAATGCCCAGATGGCGCAGTCCCCGTCCTGCTGCTGGGCGGGGCTGCCAGCACCCTGCTACAGGTACTCCTGGGCGGGGGACACACATCCCAGGGACCCTGGGGCGTGGCAGGCCCCAGGGGGCTCTGGTGCTCAGACGTGACCCATGGACTCCCTGTCTCTGCCAGAACCGTGGTGCGCTCCAGGCCATTGACCACCTGTCTCTGTTCCGGCCTCTCTGCAAGTTCTGTGCCTCAGTGCGGCGGGTGCGCCGACATCGTGCCCACCCCTCAGGGCGCGATTGCTGCTGCCCAGTCGGGCACCCCAGGTAGAAGGGTTGCTGGGGGAAGTGGCCTGGCGGGGCTGGATCGCACAGGTGTGAAGCGTCCCTGCCCACACAGGCCCCGTGTTCGTGGAGCTGCCCATCGACGTGCTGTACCCCTACTTCATGGTTCGGAGGGAGATGGTACCCAGCAAGCCACCCAAGGACCTCATGGGTCACCTGGTGTCCTGGTGAGTGGCGCCTCCCTCTCTGACACGCCCACACGCCACGCCCCCTGCGTTGGCCACACCCACAGCACGTCCACGCCCACAGCTACATGACAGCCACGCCCACAAAATACCTCACGGCCACACCCCTCTAGCAACCACACGCCACGCCCACCCCTGCCCCCACGTGCTTCCTCTGGCTTCCTGCCAGCCGTAGGTCAGCGGCAGGGGACTATAGCAGGGGACTATAGCGGCTCCACTGTTCCGTGCTCAGTTCTCAGGGCCCTGGGGTTGTGCAGAAACCCGGGCTGGAAGTGTCTTGTCTCTTTTTTTTTTGCTTTTTTGGGTCACACCCGGCGATGCTCAGGGGTTACTCCTGGCTCTGCACTCAGGAATTGCTCCTGGCGGTGCTCGGGGACCATATGGGATGCCGGGGATCGAACCCAGGCCGGCACAGGCCAGCCGCGCGCAAGGCAAACGCCCTACCCGCTGGGCTATCGCTCCGCCCCAAGTGTCTTGTCTCTTGAGCGCAGGAGGTGGGGGCAGGCCGCTGCAGGGCCTGGGGCCGTGTGTGGGCGCTGCGCCCGGGCACACACGGCGCCGTGGCAGGACCAGGACTGGCTGAGGGGCTGTTCCAGGGTGGTTGGTTGCCCTGAAGAGGTGCCGGGGCGGGTCTGATGTCGCCCTTTGCCCGTCACCCTGGTGACCGTCTTCCTCTCCCCTTCCCAGGTACTTAGGGAATCACCTGGCCAACCTGTTTGCTGGAGCCTGGCAGCCACGGCCCGAGGGGCCCCCTGCCCCTGGACATCCCTCAGGCGTCCCCCAGCAGGTGACCCCCTCTCTTCCCGCTGACCCCACGTGTCAGGACGACTTCTCCACGGGGGCTGAGCTCTCCCGTCGTGGCCGGGGCTTGGCCCTTTGAGCCCCTGTGCTCCCCAGGTGCAGCGCTGCGTGGGAGACCCTCACCGGGCCAGGAAGCCCCTTCTGGTGCTGGGCAGCCAGGCCCTGCTGCCCCCGACGCCCGCCGAGGAGCTTCGTGAGACGTCTCAGCCGCCCTCTCCTCCTGCTGCTCACTCCCCGCTGCCCGGGGAGCCCGGACACTCACCTCTGCCCTGCCTGGCCCCTCAGGGCTGCGCTGGAAGCCCTGGGTGTCCCTTTGCTTCCTGGGCGGCATGGCACGGGGGCTGCTGGGCCGCAACCACCCGCTGCACATCCGGCAGAACCGCAGCGCCGCCCTCAGGAAGGCTGACGTGGTCCTGCTGGCAGGTGAGCCTCCTGGGCCGCCCCTGCTCCTGCCCTGTGGGCCGGCTCTGCCCGTGCCCCCTCCCGGGGCCACCCCTCTCCCTGCAGGCCGGAGCTGCTGGGGTAGGTGTCGCCTGGGGTGCGCCAGCTTCTCCCGAGACGTTCCGCCTCCTCTCCTGGCCCCGAAGGGCCTGAGTCCCGCCGGATGCAGCTGGTTGTGCCCGTCCAGCCGCTGCTGTGGGGACGGGCTCCTCGGGGGTCACTGTGGCCTAGCAGGACGGTGAGGCTGTCACACCTCCCAGCCCCCGCGGCCTGCCCCGCAGCAGGCAAGCCTGGTGCCCAGTGGTGGAGAAGAACGGCTGCCGCGAGGCCCCATCTCTTGCGATGCTGCGGCGCCGTGTTCTGTGGCCCACGCATCTCGGGGAAGGCAGGGCCAGGCTGCAGGGCCGTCGGCAGTGGCTAGGAGCTGGCGGGTGCGGGACCGGGGCACCAGGGAGAGAGCACAGCCCACTCGCCCCAGGAGCCGTGTGTGACTTCCGCCTGTCCTACGGCCGCGTGCTCAGCCGCAGCAGTCGCATCATCATCGCCAACCGGACCGGAAGGAGATGATGCTGAACTTCGACATGTTCTGGAGACCCCAGGAGGCCGTGCAGGTGCGTGTGCTCCTCCCAGACTGGGTGGCCAGTCCTCTTCTCCAGGTATTTGCTGCTGACCTGAGCAAGGGCCCCGCCCCAGGGGCACCCTGCCATCCAGAGATTCCTGCAGAGCTCTTCGACGGAGAGGGGCCCAGCCTGCAATTGCTGGGAGCATGCATATGGCCTCTCTCCTGCCTGACCCCGTCCCGTGCTCCCTGTCCCACTCTGTGGTGCTCCCACCGCATTTGTGGTGCCAACACAGGCAGTGGCGTCATTCACCTTTGTCTTAGGGGGTCTGGCTCGCAGCTCATGGGCAGCGACTGGGTGCCGATCACGGGCCCAACACAGGACAGGCTGCAACGGGAGCCTCCGTGGCCACGAATTGGTGTCTGCAAAGAGCTGCCAAGGCAGAACCTGTTGCTCCTTCTGACTCTAGGCGCCCCCATTTCCTCTGCCCGCTGGGCTGGAGAGGTGGACACATGCGGGTGGACGGAGCCATCTGTGCTCACGTGAGGCAGGTGCAGAACTCATTGGTCAGGCTGCTCGGGCGCTCGGCGCCCATTGCTCAGGCCTGGCCCACCTCACCCACTGCTGCGGCTGACCCTTCCCTCCCCCTCCAGAGGGGTTCACCCCGCTGGCCCTGAGAGTACCTGGCCCTCCCTCTGGGACCCGCTGGCTTCCTGCTGTGTGTGGTCCCCGAGGGGGAAAGGAAAGCGCCCCACCGAAGCCCTGCCCTCTCTCTCTCCCTCCCCAGGAGACGTGGGCTCCTTCATGCTGAAGCTGGTGCAGGGTCTCCGGGCCAGGCGTGGGCCTCAGACTGGGCTGAAGAGCTGCGGCAAGCCGACCCGGCAGAAGGAGCAGACCTACCGGTGGGCTGAGCGAGGGGGCAGGGCTGGGCTCTCGGGGTGGCCAGGCGGCCGCTGCCCGCTCACCTCCTGACTTGGTGCAGGGAGAAGGCGCTGCAGCCTGTAGCCCAGCACTTGAATCCCGATGCGGGTGCTGCAGCTGGTGGAAGAGTCTCTGCCCGAGAACTCGGTCCTGGTGGTGGACGGTGGGGACTTCGTGGGCACTGCCGCCCACCTGGTGCAGCCCCCCGTGGCCCCCTGCGCTGGCTGGACCCTGGTAAGGAGGCAGATTGCGGGACAGGAACAGGGGCGGCTGGGGTGCCCCTACTCACCCGCCCTCCCGTCTCTTCCTCTGCTAGGGGCCTCGGGACTCTGGGGGTTGGTGCAGGATTTGCACTCGGGGGCCAAGCTCTGCAGGCCTGAGGCCGAGGAGTGAGTTGGGTGTGGGAGGGAGAGAGGGGGCTACCTACCTGGTGGGCTGTGACCTCCCCATGCTCCTCCCCCACAGGTGTGGTGCTTGTTTGGAGATGGAGCCTTTGGCTACAGCCTTATTGGAATTCGACACCTTTGTCAGACACAAGGTGAACGGCTGCCCCATGGGGTTCAGGGAGCTGTCCCGGCAGGCCAAGCTTCAGGGTGGGGCAGCTGGGCAGCCTGGACTCTCTCCCTGTAGGTCCCAGTGATAGCCCTGGTCGGCAACGATGCTGGCTGGACACAGATTTCCCGGGAACAGGTGCCCAGCCTGGGCAGCAACGTGGCCTGTGGCCTGGCATTCAGTGGTGAGGGCCCAACCAGGGTGTGTGTGTGTGTGTGTGTGTGTGTGTGTGTGGAGCCTGGCTCCCCTGCCGTGCCACCATCTGACTGGGTCTCCCCTTTTTAGATTACCACAAGGCGGCCATGGGGCTGGGTGCCCAGGGCCTGCTCCTCTCACGGGACAACGAGAACCAAGTGTCAGAGGTGCTGCGGGAGGCCCAGAAGCAGTGCCAGAGCGGTCACCCCGTGGTGGTCAACATCCTCATCGGAAGGACCGACATCCGGGACGGGTCCATCTCTGTGTAGGGGGCTCGTTCCCCCGCGGGCCTTCACTGAATAAATCACTTCCTGCCCATCGGCGGGAGCTCACTCAGACCTGTGCATGCTGATTTATTATCCAGAGATGGCAGTGACAGTGTGGCAGGGCACACAGGGCAGGGAGCCCTGCCTTTGGCACGTGAAGTTGTCCGGGCTCTGACAACTCTTTCCCCCTTTCGGTGCCCCTCTCGGAGCCTTCCACACACACTGGCCCTCACATACAGACACACACGCACGGAGGCAATAAATAGTTCCGTTACAAGCTGCCCCCAGCCTGACACTGCAGGTGGGGCCCCTCCCAAAGGAAGGTCTTGTAAGTGCTCGACGTTTCCAGGGGTGGGTGGGAAGGAGGGGTGGGCCAGACTCTCCACAGACCCCTTTGCAGCAGTGGCCGCCCTACCGGGTCAGGAGCCCAGAACCGGGTGACCCTGCCCTGCGCAAGCAGCATGTCAGGACAGCCCTTGGGCCTGGGCCTGGGCCAGGGAGGGGAGTGCAGTGCTCAAAGCTAATACTGACGGGCTGCAGCAGCGCGAGCGCGCCACAGTGACCGGTTCCCGAGCTCGGGGAGGCCTGCGGGCAGCAAGGCGCGCGCGCAGGTGTTCCTCTCCTCCCAGAAAAGCCCAGATCCTGGGCATGGGGAGCGGAAAGAGGAGGCGGAGCCTCTAACAGCAGCCAGAGGGAGGTGCCCTAGCAACCCGGGGCGGGCGCAGCCACAGGGCTGCCCGGCCCAGGTTCAGAGGCACACGTGGATCTGCTTGGACAGCTCTCTCTCTAGGTCCAGGATCAGGGCATCAAGTCCTTGAGATTCAGGTGCGGGGTTGAAGGCGCCTCGAATGCGCTCATCAAAGTCGGCAGCCACCTGGGGCGCTCCAGCCTCCTGCGTCTTGTCTGTCGTCGCTGTCACTCCCCGCCACGTGGTCGTAGTCGGGCCCAGACAGAAAGTCCCGCCCACAAGGCAGGAAGTCCCGCCCACACACGCTCCAGTCCCCCGTAGCGGTTGCTCGGGGCTTCGGGGCCGCCTCGGCCTCGGGGGCCGAGTCACCACTTCAGGGGCCGACGGGTAAGGTGCAGCGACTGCTGTCGTTTGGGCCGCAGGCATGGGGCGAGGTCCGGGCATCTGGGGGCCTGCGGGGACTCTACGGTAAAAAGAGTGGTTGACGTCACGGATAGGCGGGGGCGGGGTTTCATTGGCAGAGGCACTGGTTGCTCAGGCAACCGAGCTGATTAGCAGGGCCTCTGCCCGCATGGAGCGTGTGGATTGGCAGACCCGTCAGGAAGGGGCGTGGCCCCTTCTGAAACCCCAGGCACTGATTGGCCACCTGAAAAAAGCCGGTGAGGGCGGGGCTGGGCTCACCTGGCCAGGACTGCAGTAGGTAGTGCAGCACCTCGATATGGCGCTTGAAGTCCACGGCGTTGGTGAGGCCCGGGCCTGAGCTGCGCGCTGGGCCTGCTGGGGCCTGGCGCCCGGCAGCAGCACGGGACCGGCACACAGCCAGGTTCTGCGGAGTCATGCGGTTGTGTGCGTGGTAGGAGGACACGAGGCGCAGGTGGTCCAGGAGGAGTGTTAGCGTGGCCTGGGGAGGGGTGGGAACGGTGACGTGGGCAGAGCCGCGTCCCTGGGGCTGGGGAGCTGGGGAGCTGGCCCGGCTCGGACAGACCCATTCGCCGTCCCGCTTTTTCTGGAGGGAAGACGGCCCAAAGGTAACGCACTTTGGGATGGCGGGGCGCTGCTTCTGAGGCATCCTGGCCCTGTCACCTGCTCTGTGCCTCGCAGTTTACACATCTGCGAGGTGCAGCTACCCTGCTCTCTAGGGCGGTAACACTGTGGAGGCTAGCGGGCACGGCGGGGCCAGGCCTGGTGGACCACTGTACTGGCCTCTACCTGCTGAGTGCCCCCTGCTACCATCAGACCCCACTCACCTCCACACCCCACTCACCTCCTCCACACCCCACTCACCTCCACACCAACTCACCTCCTCCACACCCCACTCACCTCCTCCACACCCCACTCACCTCCCTCCACACCCGACTCACCTCCTCCACACCCGACTCACCTCCTCCACACCGACTCACCTCCTCCACACCCCACTCACCTCCTCCACACCCCACTCACCTCCTCCACACCCCCACTCACCTCCACACCCCACTCACCTCCACACCGACTCACCTCCTCCACACCCCACTCAACCCACACCCGACTCACCTCCTCCACACCCCACTCAACTCCTCCACACCCCACTCACCTCCTCCACCCCACTCACCTCCTCCACACCCCACTCACCTCCTCCACACCCCACTCACCTCCTCCATACCCCACTCACCTCCACACCTGACTCACCTTCTCCACACCCCACTCACCTCCTCCACACCCCACTCACCTCCTCACCACTCACCTCACCTCCTCCACACCCGACTCACCTCCTCCACACCCGACTCACCTCCTCCACACCCGACTCACCTCCTCCACACCCCACTCACCTCCTCCACACCCCACTCACCTCCTCCACACCCCACCTCACCCCTCCATACCCCACTCACCTCCACACCTGACTCACCTTCTCCACACCCCACTCACCTCCTCCACACCCCACTCACCTCCTCCACACCCACTCACCTCCTCCACACCCACTCACCTCCTCCACACCCCACCTCCCTCCTCCACACCCCACTTACCTCCACACCCCACTCACCTCCTCCACACCCCACTCACCTCCACACCCGACTCACCTCCTCCACACCCGACTCACCTCCTCCACACCTGACTCCACCTCCCTCCACACCCGACTCACCTCCTCCACACCCCACTCACCCCTCCACACCCCACTCACCTCCTCCACACCCCACTCACCTCCTCCATACCCCCACTCACCTCCACACCTGACTCACCTTCTCCACACCCCACTCACCTCCTCCACACCCGACTCACCTCCTCCACACCCCACTCACCTCCTCCACACCCCACTCCTCCTCCACACCCCACTCACCTCCACACCCCACTCACCTCCTCCACACCTGACTCACCTTCTCCACACCCCACTCACCTCCTCCACACCCCACTCACCTCCTCCACACCCCACTCACCTCCACACCCCACTCACCTCTTCCACACCCGACTCACCTTCTCCACACCCGCAGGCAGCTGAGGAGCTCCCGGTGCCCTCAGGGCTCGGGGTGCCCTGCTGGCGGCCCTCGGGCCATGGCCTCCAGCACCACCTGGTAGAGGGGCTGTGTGATGAGCGGTGTGGGCAGCTCCCCTCAGGTAATCCTTGAGGATGCCTGTGGACACGGGCCCTCCTGGTCAGCAGGAGGGTAAAAGCAGGTGACCGGGGCGGGGGAGGGGGGAGGAGGGTGAAAGCCAGGCTGGACAAGGGGCGGTTTCCAGCAGGCCCAGGGATGGCCCGTAAGGGCGGGATGGGGTGAGCTGACCGGTGATGACGTTGATGTCCGGGTACAGGTCCTCGGAGAGGCAGACCGCCGCACTGTCGCTCAAATGCGTCCCGGAGCTCCTTCTTCACAGCTGCTGAGCCACACAGGCGGTACAGCCCCACAACCTGTGGGTGGCAGCGAAAAGGAGGCCACAGAATGGCCGTGTGAGGTGGGGCCGGCGTGGCCCAGGGTGGCCCGAGGGGTGGGGCCTGGCTGTTGCCCTCAGTGTTCCGCAGCTGTCTGTCACGGCGTCCCTCCCTGGCTGCCTGGACCACCTATGCTGGCACCCACCTCCTGGACTCAAAGCCGACAGCGCATCAGCTCAGCTGCCCCTTCCTCCGGGAAGCCTTCCCCTGACCGCCTCAAGGCGATTCTGCTTTAAATGCGTTGACACCCACAGACCACAGGTATCCCACAGTCAGGTGTGGCTCAATGAGCACAAACTGCGGCCCACGGCACCGCATCTGTGCACTAAGCAATGCCAGCCTCAGCTCACACCGGAGCCTGTGGGGTGTGACCTTCCCCATCAGGCGACATTCAGGAAGGCCGCCGCAGCTTCCGGGAGGGCTACGCTAGTGCCTGGCCCCGTGCAGTCCGAGTGCCCTGGGGGCTTCAGTGTCAGCTGGGTGGGGCGAGGGGCTCACCCGCAGCCCGCGGTGCTCG
Organism: Cryptotis parvus; assembly: GCA_021461705.1. NCBI lineage: Eukaryota > Metazoa > Chordata > Mammalia > Eulipotyphla > Soricidae > Cryptotis > Cryptotis parvus. The sequence goes on from JAJIBD010018291.1 coordinate 14,785, forward strand.
ATCTGCCCGACACACTTCTGGATGATGAGGGGCACCTGGCGGGCGGCTGCTCCTGCTCCACCAGCAGCGACAGGGGCAGCCCGAAGACGCGGGGCTCTGCCGAGCCGGGGCGTCCGGTGCCCGAGAGTGTCAGCTTGGCATACAGCAGCCCCTGGGGCTCGAGGCTCACCGCCAGCTGCTGCGCCTGGCACCCTGCGACACAAGGGCAGCCTGGGTGGGGGTCCGCCACACGCGCTTGGCGCTGCCCCCTGCTCGGGGCCCTTCTGCTCCGCGGCTCCAGGTCAGGCCAGACAGCGCAGCCCCCAGCACGCCCCAAACACGCCCCCAAGCCGCCCAGCCTCTGGGGGCTCTAGAGCACGTCCATCCATCCAGGTGACCCTCCGACCACCCTCCCGAACAATGCGCCTTCTCGGCCTCCCATCCCACGCCCCTCTCCTGGGTCCCACTGCGGGATCCTGGTCCCTGCACCGGGGCCCTGGGCAGTGCACGTACTTCGCGAAGACCGTGGACAGCAGCACCGCGCCTTGGGACGCGCCGGTGGCGCCGGACCCCGGGTCCCACGCCAGCACCAGCGCCCGGAGCAGCCGCGCGGCCTCCAGCTCCAGGTGAAAAGTGGTCCAGCCGCAGGAAGTCGGGGCCGACGCGCAGCGGCCTGGTGCGCGCCCCGCGCCACGCCGTCCACCTGCAGCAGGCAGTAGAGGTCCCGCGGGGCGGCCCGGGCGCCGGCCGCAGCCCCCCCAGCCCGCACAGGTGCAGGCTGAGGCGGCCCCAGAGCGCGGCCGGGGGTGCCCGGGCCTCGAGCCCGCCGTACCCGCCTCGTAGGGCCGGAAGGCGGCGGGCGGCGGCGGCCGGCCGCTCCGGGAGTCGCCGTCGCTGAGGTGGCCGGCTCGCGGGGTCCCCGCCGCCCGCCGGGGTTCCCACGCTGCTGTCCAGGTGGTAGCGGCTGATGACGGAGCCCGCAGGCGCCGCGCGCGCGCTCCCGGCCGGCGCGGCTGCTCCGCAGGCTCAGGCGGCGCCGCAGCTCCGGCAGCTTCTTCATCTTCAGGGAAAGCGCCTGGCGGGCCCGGGGACTTGTGCGCGACGCCTAGTGGGCGGGCTGCCGGGGGCAGCACCTGCGAAGCACGCGGCTCAGGCTCGGGTCCCAGCCGCCGCCAGGCCCGCAGTGGGCAGCTCCGGGCGCCGTCGGGCTCACCTGGCTCGGCTGAGCCTGGCTGGGTCACCGCGGTCTCCGGCGCTGGGGGTCTGGGGTCTTCCTCGGGGATGGGGTTATACCAGATCTCACCAGCTGGCTCCCCACTGCCGGGTGCCCAGGACCCCGGGGCAGCCTCCTCGGGGGCTTGGCGCCGCCCAGCACCCATCGGCGACTGCTGGGCTCCAGGCTCTGCAGGTACGCCCCGTGCCGGGCTTCGGGAGGGCTCGGCTGGGGGCCCCTCTGGGGCTTGGGCTTCTGGCTCCGGGGGGCTGGGCTCGGGGGGCTGGGCAGGCCGGCCTTGGAGAGAGGGCACGAATGAGACCCCTAGCAGCTGCGGCCCAGCCGTCTCTGCCCAAGGGTCCAAACACGGCCTCTACCCTCGGGCGCTGGGCCCAGAGGGGTTGCGGGTCGTAGGTCGAGGTCATGACTGCCCCTCAGTCCCCCAACCTTGGCTTCCTGGTTCTCAGACCCTGCCGGGGCCCCCTCCCGGCCAGGGCTGTTTCCCGTGTGCGTGGGCCTGTCCGCCTGTCTCCCTCTGACCCCCTGCCTTCTGCACTTCCTGTCCCCAGGGCTCCTGTTTCTCAAGGCTGGGTTGCCCCCTCTACCCCCAGGCCCCCCAGCCCTGACTGAGGGGGTCTCAGCATAATCCAAAGAGCTGAGTCCTTGGCAAACCCCAGAGCCTCTCCTGTGCCTCAGTTTCCCCATCTGCACGCAGAGGGCAGCTTCCTGGAGCTGCCTGCCCTGTGAGCTTTCAGTGGCGGGGCTGGGGGCACTGGACGCGTCGCCTGCAGGAGAACCTCTTGCCCCGCGGCTCTGGGTGCCTCGGCCTGGCCCGTCGGGGCCGCCCAGCCCGGCCCGCAGCCCCTCCTCCCCCTCCACCCTGCAGCGCGCGTCTGGGCCCCATTTCCTGTCGGGCGGGCGAGGCCCCCGCCCGGCCTCCCCCGAGGAGCCCGCAGCCTTGGCATCCCCGAGCGCACATAACGGTCTGCGCCCCCTCTCCCCAGCGCCTTCCTCTCAGGACCCCTGCCCGCCTCGGGACTCCGCTCCGATCCGCAGGGGCTTCCCGGCGCGCCCCCTGCGCCCCCTCCCCAGCCTCCGCTCCTTGGGTCCCGGGCCGCGGGATCCGGGTCCCGGCCGGCGGGCCCCTGCGCCCCCTCCCCGTCCCCTCCGCTGCGGCCCGTGCCCGCGCCCGGCTCACCGCGTTCTTTGGCGTCCGACTTTTTTCCGGGGAAGTTTCTCCCGGCCCCGCAAGCGGGAGAAGGTTTTCCTGAGCAGCGGCTCGGCCATGCTGGGCCCGCGGCCGGCCGAGTGCGCGCCCCGCGCTGCGCCCCCGCGCGCCGCCCCCCGCGCGCCCCCGCCCGCGGCCCCGCCCCGCGCCCGCAGGAAGCGCATTCCGGGAATGCTTGGCAAAAACTTTTTTTCTCCCCTTCCCGCGGCCCGAGCAAGCGATGCTGGGAGATGTAGTCGCCTGCGGTGCTGGGCCGGGTCCCTGGTCTCGCCTCGACCCACGGGGCTGCACTCTCGGAGGCGACCGGGGCCGGGAAACTCCCGATCCTTGCAGTGGATGCGGGGACAGCCTGGACGCCCCGGGGCCGAGGGTGGCTACGACAGGGGAGTGACCACCCTGTGGGGTCGGTCCTAGACTCATCACAGCCCCACCCCCAGGCGGGGGCAGCTCCCGAGGGCGGAGCTGAGCTACTGTCGCTGACCGGGCCCTGGTCACCACTGGCCAGACTCGACGGGGGCTTGGCCTACCGGAACTGCGCCGGGCGCTGCGGTGCCCCCTCTGTCCTGCCCTCACCACACCTGACGGGCCCAGGTGCCTGTGTGCGGAGTCACACCCAGCTCCCTGGGGACACTAGCGCTAGCCGGACCCGTGGCCTCAGGCCCCCTTGGCCCGTCCCCACCCCTGCCTTTTCCTCCCGCATTCCCCGGAGGCCCCTGACCACGCTGTCCACCGCGCTGCCCCCTTCCTTCCCACAGCTGCCCTGCTCGGGAGGGGTCACTGCCGGAGGCTCAGCACCGCAGGCCGGGTCGCAGAAACGTGTCGTCTGCTGATGTGGTCACTGTGTGGTCGTTTCCCACGGGCGCCGCGGACACCTGGACAGCCCGTCGCCCTGGCCTGGTCCCCTTTGTGGCCTTCCTGCCCTTCACTCAGGGTGAGGCCGCGCACAGCTGTGGGCCAGCCCAGCCCTGCTCTGGGACCACAGCGGGCTCCCGACCAGCACAAGTGTTGCAACCGCCAGCGATAATACCGGGTGTGGGCGCCCTGGGCGGAGCCGAGCCTCGTTAGCCGCATGCCACTTGGGGTCATCTTGTTTGCCCATCACAGGTGCCGCCCTCGTGTCCCAGATGGGGGTGCGGGATCTCTGAGGTGGCCGGAGGAGCCGGACTCCTGTGGCACTTTGCAGACAGGCTTTCTGCCACCGGCCGAGCTGTGCATTCTGAGAGTGGAAACTCCTGACTTCCTCCTTGCCGATGATCTCGGTGCGAGTTTGGTGGCTGGATGCTTTGGAGTCTGGGTGCCAGGTGGCCGGGATAGAGGAAACAGCGGGTGGGGTGGGAGGGAGGGAGGAGCCCGTTGAGGGAGGTGCAAGCGGCCGGCGGTTTCTGCAGCGTCTCTTAGTTTCTCAGAGACAGAACAGCCTGCTGTGATTGCCCCACAGCTGGGGAGAGGAGGAGGTTGATGTGAATAGCAGTTCTTTTTATTTTATTTTATTCTTATTTTTTTTGCGAATAGCATTTCTAATTCATCTTGGTGACCGCAATACTTGGTGTAATGCAACAGTTAGGGGCTGAAGCGATAGCAGCAGGGGAGGGCGTTAGCCTTGCACCTGGCCACCCAGGTTCAATCCCGGCATCCCATGTGGTCCCCGGACCCCACCAGGAATAATTCCTGAGTGCAGAGCCAGGAATAAATAACCCCTGAGCATCGCAGGGTGTGACCCCAAAAAGCAAAAGGCGAAAAGCAAACAGTGACAACGACCCGGTTAAAGCCCAGAAGACTGCACTGTGTGGCATGCAGAGCCAGGCGAAGTCGGTCTGAGAGTCCACAGTTTCCCGGGTGCTGACTCTGCCCGTTCCTGCCCGTAGCTCTGTTGGCTCCACAGACGCCCGGGCTGACAGACAACCTCTGAGCCCGTGTCCGTCTCTTGAGGACAGCCCCGCGGCCAGTGTACAAGCCCACTGCGCCCACACACGGAGTCTTGACTTGCAGGAGCAGCCCAGGCGTGGCCCAGGTGGTCCCGCCCGGCACTGTCGCACCGGAGCTGGGCGGCCCCCGCAGGCTGAAAGCTTTGGGGTAAAGAGCTGCAGTTTCACAGCCTTTAGGGCGGGGGAAGGCACAACCCGCCCCCTGGTGGCCATTGACTCACGCTGCAGCGCGCAGCTGCAGGGCTTGGCTTGACTTTGGTTTATTTATTTATTTATTTTAATGTTTGGTTCTGTTTTGGTTTCTGGTTTTGGCTGTGGTTTTAGCACCAGCGGGGCCAGGACCTTTCCACCAGACTCTTACATCCGGAATCCCAACAGTCCCCATCACTTGCCTCACCGTTGTCTGAGATCCTGAAACTCCAGGTGCTTCCTGCCTCTGGGGGCTGTGAAGGCTAGGACAGCCTTGCCTGCCTCCCCGGTGATGCTGCTGCTTCCTGCCTCTGGGGGACAGCCTCGCCTGCCTCCCGGTGATGCTGCTGCTTCCGATTCAGGAACCTAGTGAGCCTAAGTCTCGCCGCCTTGGGCCAGAGCCACAGCACAGCGGGGAGGGCGTTTGCCTGCCACGCGGCCCACGCGGGTTCGATCCCGGCATCCCATATGGTCCCCGAGCACGCCAGGAGTAATTCCTGAGCGAAGAGCCAGGAGTAACCCCTGAGCATCGCCGGATGTGACCCAAAAAAGAAAAAAAAAAGACTTGATGCCTTCCTGCCTTCTTGCCTTCCTTCTTTCCCTTCCTCCTTCCTTCCATTATTTCCACTGTTTTTTTTTCCTTGGGTGGCCACACCCTCCAGTACTCAAGGCTTATTCCTAGCTCTGTGCTCAGAGATCACTCCTGGTGGGCCTCCGGAGACCTTTTGTGGTGCTGGGGATCGAATCCCAGAGGGCCGCGTGCAGGTGCTTTCTCTCTGGCGCCCGCAAAAATCCCCTCCAAGCTCTTTGCTTGGCTTTCCGCCTCCGAGCTGCGACCCCCTCTTCTGTGGGCTCTCCGGAATGAGCAGACAGCGTGAGCCTTACCCCGTATGCGTGGAAACTGGGCAGTTTTCTGCACTAGACACCTAGAAGCGCCGTGGCAAGCTAGCTTGACCCTGGGATCAGGGCAGCGGGCTGTTGTGACCCCACACTCACAGTGTCCTCCTGGGCAGCGGGCCCCCAGCCGTCCGCTCTAGGCCTGAGCGGGAGCCACTCTGCCTGCGAAGCTTCCTCAGTGCGGCCTTCATGTCCCTGTTCCTCAGGCTGTAAATGAAGGGGTTGAGGAACGGGATGATCACCCCGCACATCAGGGCCGCGCCTTGTCCTTCTGGGAGGAGGTGGCCGAGATTGGCAGCAAGTACACGGCAAAGATGGTGCCGTAGAACAGGGACACCACGGTGAGGTGGGAGCCGCAGGTGGAGAAGGCTTTCCACTTGCCCTGCGCAGACGGGATCCTGAAGACGGCTCGGAAAATGAAGACGTAAGAGAGGACCGTGATGACCAGGGGCTGAAGCCCATGACGATGCTGAAGGCAAAGACCACCAGCTCGCTGAGGCGCGTGTCGGAACAGGCGAGTTTCAGCAGGGGCATGAGGTCGCAGAAGAAATGGGGATCTCAGCGCGCGCAGAAGGTCAGCCGAGCCATGAGCGAGGTGTGGACGATGGACTGAATGTTGGGGATCATCCAGGAGACCCCCACGAGCAGCCCACACACCCGGGGCTCATGATGGCCGAGTAGCGCAGAGGGTAGACAATGGCCATGAAGCGGTCGATGGCCATGACGGCCAGGGAGGAAGGTGTCCAGCGGGCCGAGCAGATGGAAGGTGTACATCTGGGCCAGGCAGCCCGCAAAGGGGATGGCCCGGCGCCGGAGGTGGAGGTCCACCAGCATCTTGGGGACGGTGGTGGACGAGAAGAGCACGTCGACGAGGGACAGGTTGCACAGGAAGAAGTACATGGGCGTGTGCAGGTGGGCGTCGGTGAGGATGGCCAGGACGATGAGCAGGTTCCCCACCACGGTGACCAGGTACATGGGCAGGAACACCCAGAAGAGGAGCGTCTGCTGCGCCGGCTTCTCCGAGAGCCCCAGGAGGATGAATCCCGAGACTCCGGTTTGGTTTTCTGGCTCCATGGACAGCCTGTGTCTGCTGGAGGGAGGTGGGGAGGGCACAGCAAAAGCGGCTCCCTGGGGCCGGAGCCACGGGGCAGCGGGGAGGGCCTTTGCCTTGCACGCGGCTGACCCAGGTGGATCCCCGGCATCCCAGAGGGTCCCCCGAGCACTGCCAGGAGTGATTCCTGAGCGCAGAGCCAGGAGTCACCCCTGAGCATCGCCCGGTGTGACTCCCCCCAAAGTGACTCCTGATCTCTGGGAACGGGAGCTGGGGTGCAGCGCCAGCACCCCGGGATCCGTGGGGGTCTGTCGTGATGCCGACAGCCCTTGAAGTGGGTCCCTCTGTGGCAGGACGAGGTGGGGGAAGAGGCTGATGGGGGCAGCCCAGCGTGACCCACCGAGAAGGACGGCTGCGGTGTGGGCAGGGAGAGCTTGGCGGAAGGGACCCTGGGGCTGGAACTGCCCCTGGGAGGGACCCGGGTTCTCTGTCCCGCCATTAGCAGCACCTCTGGGCTCCTGAGCCTCCCTGCAGCTGAGGATTGGAGGGGCTGCAGGAGCCTTTCCTTGTCCTCTGCAGGGCAGGCTTGGAGAGGGGCTGCAGCCACCACGTAGTGCCGTGGCCAAGGTAGGGGGTCTGCAGCCACCACGTAGTGCCGTGGCCAAGGTAGGGGGTCTGTAGCCACCACGTAGTGCCGTGGCCAAGGTAGGGGTCTGCAGCCACCACGTAGTGCCGTGGCCAAGGTAGGGGGTCTGCAGCCACCACGTAGTGCCGTGGCCAAGGTAGGGGGTCTGCAGCCACCACGTAGTGCCGTGGCCAAGGTAGAGGGTCGGCAGCCACCACGTAGTGCCGTGGCCGAGACCATTCCCACAGCAGCTGCCTTCCCTGCTAGGCAGGCTGGCCCTTCCTCTCCCCTGGACAGTGATTGGCCCTTCCTCTTTCTCCTGGTCAGTGAGCTGACCCTTCCTCTCTCCCCTGGATAGTAACTGGCCCTTCCTCTCTCTCCTGGACAGTGAGCTGGCCCTTCCTTTCTCTCCTGGACAGCGAGCTGGCCCTTCCTCTTTCCCTGGACAGTGAGCTGGCCCTTCCTCTCCCTGGACAGCGACTGGCCCTTTCTCCCCTGGACAGTGAGCTCACCTTCCCTTTACCCTGGACAACGACTGGCCCTCCCTCTCCCCTGGACAGTGAGCTGGCCCTTCCTCTCCCCTGGACAGCGACTGGCCCTCCTCTCCCCTGGACAGCGAGCTGGCCCTTCCTTTCTCTCCTGGACAATGAGCTGGCCCTTCCTCTTTCCCCCTGGACAGTGAGCTGGCCCTTCCTCTCCCCTGGACAGCAACTGGCCCTTCCTCTTCCCTGGACAGTGAGCTGGCCCTTCCTCTCCCTGGACAGCGACTGGCCCTCCCCTCTCCCCTGGACAGTGAGCTGGCCCTCCCTCTCCCTGGACAGCGACTGGCCCTCCCTCTCCCTGGACAGTGAGCTGGCCCTTCCTCCTCCCCTGTCAGTGACTGGCCCTCCCTCTCCCCTGGACAGTGAGCTGGCCCTTCCCCTCGCATGACCAGAACATGCATTCCCCTGCAGGATTCAGAGGACAAAGTCGGCTCCTGAGCTGAGTCCCTGTAAAGTCTCGTCTCTCCAGCAGAGGGTCCCCGTCACGGAGCCCCTGTCTTGCCCGGTGGAGCGCCTTAATTGTAGCCAGTTGCTGACGCCCCATCAGTGGCGTCTTGGGGAATCTGCGTGGAACTTACCACGATGCCCCCAAAGAGACGTCCTTGGGCCCAGCTGGCAAAGAGAGACTCAATGCTCAGCCGGCAGGTGCCCAAGACCCTGCCACGCCCCTCCCGGCTGCTCTCGCCTTTTCAGAGCACGGCTCTGCCAGCCCACTGGCTCCAGGAAGACATTTCAGCCCTGAGCCCCCACCTTCCAGTGGGCTCCGCTTCAAGAATCACCTGAAGTTTGTGGGTGTGAACTCAGGGAACCCCTGTGAGGACGTGCAGATGGTCCGAGAAAGGTGACCTGGAGGGTGCCCAGCCAAGAGAGGGAATTAGCTGGAGACAGACAGAGGAGGGCCGTGGAGAGGGAGTGAGAGAGAAGGGGGCGAGAGGGAGGGCCAGGGAGGGAGAGACCAGAGCCGAGGGAGACGCAGGAGACAGCCCACAGCCGAGGGAGAGGAGGACAGAGGCAAGAGGCAGGCGAGGGAGGGCCGGTGTCCTCGCAGGTGGGAGAGTGTGGGAAGGACGACAGGAAGTTTGGCCACGCCGCCTCCTCCGGGCAGCCCTCCTGCTGCAAGACCCCGTGTTCTTCTCAAGGTTCTGATAGGTGCGAGGGCTTTGGGAGGTGAGACCGAAGTTCCTCGGGCCGCCTGTGGCTGTGGACCTGAAGTCCCAGAGAGTGTCTTTCCTTACAGGAGGCGCCCACCTATTCCACGCGGGCAGTGTGGGTGCCTCATGCATGCAAGGCTCAGCATGGCTGGGGCTGCTCTGCTTCGGGGTGGGGGGCACAGGGCACTCAGGACCCCCATCCCGGTGAAGAAAGGCTGCCCTGTGCAGCGTCCCCCCAACCACAGACCCTGCTGCTGTCCCCTTACTTCCACTCTGTGTGTCCGACTCTCTCTCTCTCTTTTTTCTTTTTGCTTTTTGGGTCACACCCGGCGATGCTCAGGGGTTACTCCTGGCTCTGCACTCAGGAATTACTCCTGGCAGTGCTCGGGGGCCATATGGGATGACGGGGAGCGAACCTTGGTTGGCTGCGTGCAAGGCAAACACCCTCCCTGCTGTGCTATTGCTCCGCCCCAGCCCGACCTCTCTCTGTCTCTCTCTCTGCACCCCCGCTCCAGGCAGCACCTCTCCCATCAGGCCCTCTCTGCCCACCCGCCAGGGGCTTACCAGGATGGGCTTCTCCGCACAGTGGCCTTGGCCGGCCGCCGCCTGCTCCTCCGGCTGTGCCCGGAGCCTGAGGTGTGCGCGGGGCTTCCCGGGCGGGCATGGGGAGAGGTGCCCGGCACTGGCTGGGTGGCTCTGGTGTCTGGGTGCGGGGGAGTCCCGGTGCCCCAGCTGGGGCGAGCGAGCAGCCTGGGACTCAGCTGGGTATTTACGGTTTGGGGGGCTCTCGGGGCCCCATTCCCACGGCTCCTTGTTAGGAGGGGAAGGTGCTAATCATCATCGCTCCTCACCTCCCCCGGGACCCCTCTCTGGGGCCCGTGTGCTCTGGGGTGGAGGAGGGTGGAGGAGCTGCGACTCTAGGGGCGCTGTCACCGATGCTCTCTGGGGTCTCCCCACACTGGGCCCTGCAGGTCCGGGGGTTGGGGTTCTGGGGGGCCGACCGTGTGCAGAGGCGCCCGAGCCAGACCGCCTCCAAGGCAGAGGCTGACGATGGAGGCCTCTGCCCCGTGGACACCAGCCATGGAGCATGTTGAATGGAGGAAGTTATTACTGAGCACGCAGGGCACCCGCCCCAGCACACCACGGCACAGCCTATGATCAGCCGCGCTGGTCTCCTCCACCCTCGGTCTCACTACGGCACAGCCTGTGATCAGCCGCGCCGGGTCTCCCTCCACCCTCGGGTCTCACCACGGCACAGCCTGTGATCAGCCGCGCCGGGTCTCCTCCACCCTCTGTCTCACCACGGCACAGCCTGTGATCAGCCGCGCCGGTCTCCTCCACCCTCTGTCTCACCACGGCACAGCCTGTGATCAGCCGCGCCGGGTCTCCTCCACCCTCGGTCTCACCACGGCACAGCTGTGCATCAGCCGCGCGGGTCTCCTCCACCCTCTGTCTCACCACGGCACAGCTGTGCATCAGCCGCGCCGGGTCTCCCTTCACCCTCTGTCTTACCACGGCACAGCTGTGCATCAGCCGCGCCGGGTCTCCTCCACCCTCTGTGGTGCCCAGCAAGCCCACTGCCATGGGAATTCAGGCGTCTCTTTGCCACCTCACTCAGAAAAAAAACTATGTTTTTGTGGTTGTTATTAATTGGGCCACACCTAGCGATGCTCAGGGGGTACTTCTGGCTCTGCACCCGGGAATCACCTCGGCAATGTGCAGGGGGCCGTATTGGATGCTGGGATTGACCCGCCTTGCCCAAGGCGCAGCACTTGGCTATGTGCACGGCAGATGCCTCACCTACTGTACTATCTCTCCAGCCCCATTTTAAATTAATCCTGTTTTAAAAGTCTTATCTTTTTGTATAAAGATAAAATGAAACGTTGGACATGGGAATCTTCTATTGGACACTTCCACAATGAAAGTGACCACATCATCTTCAATCGACGGTTTTGTCTGACCAATGTTGCTGTCGTCCCCAAATTCCAAACAGAATCGGACCACTGTCTCCCTTCATGCAAAATTCTACTTCCCGCAACGGGGAGAAAAGGCTGCAAAGTTTAAGAAGAGAACTCCCAGAAACCACCACCAAATGGGGACTCTTTGGCACCATTGCAACAACATGGGAAGATACCATCATTGGCGACATCGATGAAGAATACAACCGACTGGTTCAGCACCTCCATGATTGTGCGAAGAATGCTGAGAGAGAGAAAGACACAAAAGGACGCCTGTCTTCAGAAACTCTTGAGCTCATTTGCCAACGTGGCAAGGCGCGAGCCTCAGGAGACCAAATGCTAACGTCCAAGCTTGCTAAACGGTGCAGAGAAGCGATAAAAAGAAGACCTCAAAGACAGAAGAGCAGAAATACTGGAAGATGCAGCAGAAGCCGGGAAAAGCATTCGCACTGCCCGCCTGTCCTTTGCCAACTATAAGACCAAGATGACTGCCCTCCGATGCCCTGATGGATCTATCACATCTTCCAGAAAGGCAATGGAAAAGATTATCCAGGACTTCTACTCAAATCTCTTTGATAGCCACATCCACCTGCCCACATACCAAATTCCACAGGATGGATATGTCTTTCCTAACGTTCTCCCTTCTGAATCCGACATGCCAGCTCGTCGGTAAAAGAAGGGAACAGCACCAGGTCCAGACAAAGTCAGACCCGAACACCTGAAGAATCTGCCGTTGGTACTCATCAATACAGTAGCGCGGCTCTTCACATGCTACCTGTCCGAATGCAAGGTGCCCTCCCAATGGAAAACCAGCAGGACAGTTCTACTGTTCAAGAAGGGAGACATTCACGACATCGGCAACTATCGCCCCATCTGCCTGTTGTTGCGTCATCTATAAGCTGTTTATACGAGTCATCCTGAACAGGATTAGCAGAACACTAGATGAAGGACAACCATGCGAACAAGCAGGCTTCCGGAAAGGATTCAGCACAATCGACCATATCCACACGGTAACCAAGCTCATTAAGGTTTGTAGGGGAGTACAAGATGCCGCTCTGTCTCACGTTCATTGATTTACAGAAAGTCTTTGATTCTGTGGAGACTGAAGCAGTCATCGAAGCCCTAGCCAAACAGGGTGTTCAAACCCAATACATCAAGATCCTTCGTGAGCTGTATTACGGATTCACCACCAGGATCTCACCATTCTACAAAGAAGTGATCATCAATGTCAAAAGAGGGATTCGGCAGGGTGATACCATTTCACCAAAACTCTTCAGCGCCACCCTCGAGAACATCATGCGACAATTAGAATGGGAAGGAATGGGAGTGAAGATAGATGGTCGGCAACTACACCACCTCCGCTTCGCTGATGACATCATTCTAATAACACCAAACATTAGCCAAGCGGCACAAATGCTGGCTGACTTCGACCAAGAATGTGGAAAGATAGGTCTACAGCTGAATCTAAAAGAAAACCATGTTTATGAAAAAATGAACTAGTTCCAGAGGCCCCATTCACTCTCAATGGAACAGACATCTCTGAATGCAGCAGTTATGTGTACCTAGGTCGAGAAATCAACATGATGAACGACCTAAAACCTGAGCTGCGGCAGGAGGAAGAGAGCAGCATGGAATACCTTCAAAGGCATCGAAGAAATAGCTAAAAGGACAAAGAACCTCGGGCTCCGGGCACATCTCTTTGACTCCACCGTTATCCCTGCATTAACATACGCCTCAGAGACCTGGGCCTTACGAAAGTAGGATGAGAATGCTATTCGGGCCTCCCAGAGAGGAATTGAAAGAGCTATGCTTGGAATATCACTCCTCACTCAAGTGAGAGAAGGAATCCAGAGCTCTGACCTCCGTCGCTATTCCAGAATCAGGGATGCTGTCTCATTTGCCAAGGCATTGAAAATCAGATGGGCTGGACATGTAATGCGATTTGGAGACAACCGCTGGACTAGAGCCGTTACCGACTGGATCCCACGGGATGTCAAAAGATCACGTGGCCACCCACCTACAAGATGGTCAGACTTCCTTGTCAAGACCCTGAAGGAATGGTTTGAGGCTCTTCATATTCCTGAATCAACCAGATGCCATTAGGCTACATTGGCACGTGATAGGGTCCAATGGAAATGTTACTGGCGCCCACTTGAGCAAATCGATGAATAACGGGATTCAAGTGATCAAGTGATCAAGTGATCAAGTGATCTTTTTGTAGGGGGTCACACCTGGTGAAGCTCACAGGTTACTCCTGACTCTGCACTCAGGAATTACTCCTGGCAATGCTCAGAGGACCCTGTGGGATGCCGAGGATCAAACCCGGGTCAGCGGCATGCAAGGCAAACACCCTTCCTGTCGGAAAATCAGCTGTGCTGGGTAGAGCAGATTGGGCTTATCTGACAATATCAGGAGTAGAATTTCCTTCTGCCCAAGGGGCTGCCGGTCCAGTCCATCTGCAGTGGGCAGATGAAACCCACGAGCTCAGCACAGCTGCCAAAAAACTACCCACACAAGTTCTGGTAGTACAATCCAAGGTCAGGAAAACCCCAAACTTCTAATTCCCAGCTGGACCCAGGCCACGTGCTTAGGTCAGGATCCTCAGCCAAGATGGTCCCTGCACCCCGAATCATGTGCTCAACCGGAGAGCCAGCCTGGACGGCAGGCAGGCTGGGAGACGAGCTGGCAGATCCATTTCTTACACCCCTTTTGCCGCAGCCGCCCACAAGGACGCCGTCTCAGTCAAGGCCAAAGTCAGCAATGAATATAGGCACTTGTATCACTTGTCTTCCCGTTGTTCATCGATTTGCTCAAGTGGGCGCCAGTAACATCTCCATTTGTCTCTGTTCCGTGCTAGTGTATCCCAAGGGCAACTGCTCGCTCCAGGAACATGAAGAGCCTCAAACCATTCGTTTAGGTCATGGGAATGAGGTCTATTATTGTTACTGTTTTTGGCATATGAGGTGCCCGGGAGGGATGGCAAGTTCTAGCCCTGGCCTGCCACCCCAGCAGAGCCTCACAACAAGCCAGATGACCCCCACTCCATGAGGACCTCCATTTTCCACATCATCAGAACTCCACCCAGCAGACCAGCCTATCACAGCTCGGCGGCCACGCGGTTCATCAATAAATGCTGGATTTTGAGATGACTACAAGAGTATGCTACCCGCATGGCAGAGCATGGCAAGCTACCCGTGTCGTATTTGATATGCCAGATACCAGTAACAATTTTAGACCTCATTCCCATGACCTGATGGAATGGTTTCAGGCTCTTTATGTTCCTGGAGCAAGCAGCTGCCCTTGGGCTCTACTTGCATGAGACTGGTCATATGGAGATGTTACTGGTGCCCACTCGAGCAAATCGATGATGAACGGGAAGACAGTGATACAGTGATACAGTTTTTGGCATATCAGATATGACGCGGGTAGCTTGCCAGCCTCTACCGTGCGGGCGGTTTAGTTTTTGCATTTACTGATGTATCACGCAGCCACAAAGCAGCTGCACACAACGGGAGAGCTGGTAGCAGCTGTGCCCGTGCAGCTGTGTCTCTAGTTCACGACTGACAGCCCGGGAGCAGTTCATGGGTGGGTCCACTGGGCCTCCAGGATGGGACAGAGGTGGGAGAAAGGGACCCCAGCTCCATCTCCACGGAGCCTGGTGACTTTAGCAACAATATGACAACCCCTAAATGTTTGGATGGCAAGCCACAATGTGTAAAAGAGAGAGAGAGAGAGAGAGAGAGAGAGAGAGAGAGAGAGAGAGAGAGAGAGAAGGGAAAAGTGCCTGCTGTAGAGGCAGGCTGGGGAGGGAGAGGGAATAGGGGACATTGGTGGTGGGAAATGGGCACGGGTGGAAGACGGGTGCTGGAACACTGTATGACTGAAACATGAACATCTTTGCAATTGTATGTCTCATGGTGGTATAATGAAATATTTAAAACGTAAATAAACAGAAAGTCAGTCACTCCCAGGTGCGTGAACTTGCCCAGGCCTTTCAGGTGCTGATTCGCTGAGCAGGGGATCACCTTCAGCTTTCCTGATGGACTGTACCTCCGGATTAATGCATGGGAAGGGCGTAGATCTATGCCAGGTATATATTTCTCCAAACTCCCACGAGATCCTTTTCTTTACTTCACGGTGGTTCTGGGTATTAGCCTTTAGGATTGCTGAGCCAGGCTCACTTGCCAGGAGGCAAAACATCATTTCTCTCGAACTAGGAGGGTTGTTTTATGTAAAGGAGAACCCAAGTGCAGCCTGGAAAATCCTGGTAAGATTGTCCAGTCCCACGGAGAAGATCCTTGGGAGTGTGAGAGGAAATACTTCCACCAGCTGCCGTGGAATTCATGGTAAGAACATTCCGCCCATAGAGAGCCACAGATCCAGGCTGTCTGCCTGTGCCCTGACCTGAGGAGACGGCTCCAGGCAAGAGGCTCTGGGCAGCCGTGACCAGGAGCCCACCAGGGCCTGTCCTCCAGCACTCCCGCTGTGCTGTCGCTCCGCCCCAAACCGTGTGTTTCTTACGGCAAGGCAGGTGTTGGTGTGTCCTGTGTCAGGCCCAGGAAACTGGGCTCAAAGGCTCCATGGAGGGGGCTCCACGTCCTCCTGCCTTGAGAGCAGCGACGGGCTCCAGGTTCAGACACTTTCGGGGAACGTGCTGGGATTTTTATTTGACTGATAATGTTATCG
>JAJIBD010018292.1:0-19247 GCA_021461705.1 Cryptotis parvus
AGACAAAATACTTTAGTGGGGCCTGGAGCAACAGCCCAGCGGGAGGGCACTTGCCATGCACGCGGCTGCCACAGGTTCGATCCCGGCATCCCATATGATCCCCCGAGCACCGCCATGAGTAATTCCTGAGTGCAGAGCCAGGAGTAACCCCTGAGCATTGCCAAGTGTGACCCAAAAAGAAAAAAAAAATAGTAACTGGGGACTGGAGCAATAGCACAGTGGGGAGGGTTGCCTTGCACGCAGCTGACCCAGGTTCGATCCCCAGCATCTCATATGGTTCCCTGAGCACTGTCAGGAGTAATTCCTGAGCACAGAGTCAGGAGTAACTCCTGAGCATTGCTGGGTGTCACCTAAAAAACACACAAACAAAAATAAATTTTAACTGGGACCAGAGCGATAGTTCAGTGGGTAGGGCATTTGCCTTGCATGCGGCCGACCCAGGTTCGATCTCTGGCATTCCATATGGTCGCCTGAGCACCGCCAGGAGTAATTCCAGAGTGTGGAGCCAGAAGTAACCCCTGAGCATCTCTGGGTGACCCAAAAAAAGCAAAATAAGGGGCCGGAGCAATAGCTCAGCGGGTAGGGCGTTTGCCTTGCACGCGGCCAGCATATGCCGGCCCGGGTTCGATCCCCAGCATCCCATATGGTCCCGAGCACAGCCAGGAGTAATTTCTGAGTGCAGAGCCAGGAGTAACCCCTGAGCATAACTGGCCCAGAAAACAAAACAAAAAGAATTGTAACTGGGATCAAAGAGAGATCACAGTAGGTAAGGTGCTTGCCTTGCACACCAGAGGCCAGGGTTCGATCCCCAGCACCCCTTCTGGTCCTCCAAGCCCACCAGGAGTGATCCCTGATGACGAAGCCAGGAGTAAGCCCTGAGCACTACGATGTGACCTTTGTGCTTACAAAGAATGAACAATAAAAAATGCAATGTTCTTTTTTTTCTTTGAATAATGGTAGTGATTTTTAATTTTCAGATGTACTTTACAAAATTATAAATTAAGTCTTTTCACACTATTGAGACAATCAGTTTATTATTACTCATGCACTGCTACCTCTTCATTCTGATAGTTTGTCTAAGTACTTTATGGAAATCATAGGTAGAGATTTGTTTAGTTGGGGGACATAGTTTGTTCCTCTGACTTTCTTTGGGGCAGGGCAGGCAAAAACCAAAAATCAAAACCAGCTTTTAGGTGCAAATTCCAGGTGGGCCACCGCTTCTGGCTCAAGCTTAACAGATGCTAAGGTCAGGCCTTGTACCTTTCTCTCAGACCAACTTGTTATGCCAAGAAGAGGGACTGGTATAAAAAATTGTACCCAAGGGGCTGGAGGCGATAGTCCAGCGGGTAGGGAGTTTGCCTTGCGCGGCCGGCCTGTGCCGGCCCGGGGTTCGATCCCCGGCATCCCATATGGTCCCCGAGCACCACCAGGAGTCATTCCTGAGTGCAGAACCAGGAGTAAGCCCTGAGCATCGCCAGGTGTGACCCAAAAAGCAAAAAAAAAAAAAAAAAAAAAATTGTACCCAAAATATAATATCTATGGATGTATTTTCCTGGGAAGAAATCATGTCATAATAATTGAAACTATGTCCCCCCCAAAATGCAATATTCTCAGGCACTATCCCAGCAGCTTTGTTGCCGGAGAACTACCCGGAAGGGCTCAGCATTTCTGAACCACCACTTGGACACTCAGAATCAAAACTTGGGAAGGGCCAAAGAGATTGACCAGGGGGTAAGGTGCTTGCCTTGTAGGCAGTGAACCCACTTCAATCCTCAGTATATGGTCTCCTGTAGTGCCAGGAGAGACCCTGAGTCAGTAGCCCTGAGCCCCACCCAAGCTTCCCTGACGGATGACAAGAGCCAGGATATAGCTCCAGCAGGAAATAATAAGTGAAATATGCTTCTGCTGAAATTCACCCTTCCTCATGTTTATTCTCCGTTTTTTTTTCTCTTGCTGTTTTCCTACTCAGTGTTCAGAGCTCTCTATTCAGGGGTGGTCTCCAGCAGAGTCAGGGACTCCAAGTCAAGCCTCCTGCATGCAGGACATGTATTCAGCGCTTTGAGGCCTTCGTGCTCCATTTAACACGGATTTTCACTGCCTGGGGCACTGCTCCAGTCACTCCCATGTATCATTTCACGTAGCAACAATGTGCTTCACATTACTATTGTTTTTGTTTGGCTGCACCCGCAATGCTCAAGCGCTGATTCCCTCTACACTCTGGGATCCTCCTTGCGCGGCAGTAAGAGGTGCTGAGGTTGAACCTGGGGTGTGTGTATGTGCAAGGGAAACACATTGCCCTCTGTACTGTATCTCCAGACTCTATCTCTCTAAATTTTAATTTTTATTCCAAAGTGGGGCACACCGTGATGCCCATGGTCATGCCAGCTCCATGCTTGGGGGTGACTCATGGCAGTGTGGCCAGGAATCAATCTGGTCTCCTGATGAAAGCCATGTGCTTACACAAATTCTCGGCTGCACGGGAATATGGATTCCAGAGCATAGGGGGCTATTTCTTCCCTACTTGAACCTTAATAGTGGTTCCCAAAGAAGGCAGGAGGGCGCTGGGCGGGATCTAGATTAGGCCTATCCAGCACTGTTGCGCGTGGCCCCAACAAAAGAGCAACAACAACAAAATAAAGTCCTGCAGCGGAGCCCCGGTCTGGAGATCTGTTCACTCCGGCTACACTAGGCGCTCTCGCTATACATCTGGGGACCCGCGCCGTCACAGGGCCCTTTCCAGAAACGCGGGCCCAAGGGAGACGGGGAACCACGAACTGTATCTTCATTTTCAAATTCTGTTCACGAAAAGGCACTGCACCACGTGCTGCGGATCCCGGTGAACAGTCACGCGCGGCAGAGCTCGGGCAGGCGCGGCCTCTCGCGTGGGCGCTGGAGGGCAGACGCAGGCGAAAGCAGGCGGTCACTCGGGACAGAGACCTCGGCTCAGCCCAGCTGTGGTGGCTGCGGGAGGCTGGAGGCCGCGAGCTGCAGCTCAGGCGCCGGCGCCGCCCACCTGTCGGGCACGCGCAGGAGCGAAGTGCGGTCACTTCCCCCGGGGGTGTCTGCCGCGGAGCTCTGCAAGTCCCTGACGCCGGCTGTACTCTTTCCTGAATCCCGAGGTCCCAAGATGCTGGCAGCCCAAACCCGAAGTCAGCGGTGCGGCCCGCGCCCCCGGGTCCGGGATCTTCCCTTCCAGGTCCCCTCTTATGGCCCGATTCGGCAAGGGTCCTCCCTACCACCTTCTCAACAGGTCTCCAGGGAGCGGGCCCCCCGGCCTGGGGGCCGTAGGGGGCGGGCTCGCGACGCCGTGGGGCGGAAGCTCAGGAACGGAGTTGCCAGAGACCGGCACCCGACGGCCCCGGCAGCGCGCTGGCCCCGCGAGCGGGGTCTGCCGGTCACGCGGCGACGGGCCGAGGAGCGCTGCAGAGCGCCTCGGCTACGCACAATGGCGCCCCACCTCGCCGGGCCGGCACTTCCGCTGGGAGACGCGGGCTCCGGCGGGCTTCCGCTCGGGGCGCCGCAACTTCCGGCTCCGCCTTTCCCTGCGTGGGGAAGAGACGCCACCGTGCGCATGCCTCGAGTCATCCCGAGGGGCGGGGCCGAGGCTCCGGGAACGGGAGGGGGGCGAGGAACGGGAATTCCGACTTGTGGAGCCTTGCGGGGGGTCCCCGCGCCCGGGTCCTTCCACTGATGGTGGACGGTGTTGGGAACCGAGCCTCTGACACTCGTGGCGGGGGTGCTGGGAGTCAGCAGGGCAAGGGCGGCGGGAAGTGTCGGGCTCCAAGTGGGGTTCCCAAAGTCGGGACCTCGAGGCCGTCCTGCTCCGGGTGCCCGCAAGCAGGGAGCGCCATCCGCCATGCGGGACAGAACCCGCGAGCTGAGGCAGGTGAGTGGCCGCGCAGGGGGAAGGGGCCGGCCGGCGCTCTGGGGCTCGCTGCAGCGGGACTCGGGGCTCCCTTCTCCGGGAAGGCTGCCGAGGGGAAATAGGGAAAGGCCGGAAGCCCGTGTGCCGAGGGGTGGGGCGAAAGCAGGGAGCGAGGCTGATGTGCCCGGCCGTCACAGGGGGATGACAGTTCGGAAGATGAGGACCAGGAGCGCGTGGCGCTGGTGCTGTACCAGGGCTCTGCGGGCCTGGGGAGCCCAGACGATGCGTTCTTCCAGAAGGTAAGGGCCTGGGGTCGCGTCCGGGATTCAGGAGGAGCCAAGGAGCGGCTCCAGCTGCAGGACGTCCACAGCTCCAGCCCTCGTGGCCACCTTCCGCAGGTCCGGACAATTCGGCAGACCATTGGCAAGCTGGAGAGTCAGGTTCAGGAGCTGGAGAAGCAGCAGATAACCATTCTGGCCACGCCCCTTCCCGAGGACAGTGAGTGGGATTGTGGGGATTGTAGTCCCCAGGCGAGGTGGCCAGGTCGGGGGGAGCATCTGATGTTTGAGCCTTCTCTTGTTCAGGTATGAAGCAGGACCTGCAGAAACTGCGAGAAGAGATCAAGGAGCTGAGTAACGAGCTTCGCACTCAGCTGAAGGGTGAGCTCTTACTAGGGCCGCACAGATCTTTCCCCCTGGTTTTGCCCAGTTTTTGATGTATCTGGGGAGTGGGTGTCCCAGAAAGAACCATAGGTCACAAAGCAGGCCTCGGACTAGAGTCTCCTTCCATGGCTCCAATACATAGGACTTTCCTTGCCTTCTCCTCTTTATAACGAGCCTGTTTGTTCCTGTAATTCCGTCCAGCTCATAAGCAGATGAGCATTTTGTTAGGAAATTTGGTATGCCTGTGGGAATTTATTGATAATGTTATAAGGAACATTTAACTTTCTCTTTGTAGAGACTCAGATTTGTCATTTGTGACAAGTTACATTTCTTAGAAAAATCTTATGGGAGGTAGCACCTCACTGCTGAGTGTCAGTAGGATATGTTCCTGCCCCTGTGTCTTGGTCCTAAAATGATTTTCAGAAGCTGTAGGTTAACCCCCATCACCAGTTACTGTGTCTTCCTGTAGCCATAGAGCCACAGAAGGAGGAAGCTGATGAGAATGATAACTCCATCAACACGAGAATGAGAAAAACACAAGTAAGTTGGTGGTTCCCAGAACAAGCACATTTCAGCAAGTGCTCTATAAACCATGAGATGTCAGAAGGAAGAAGGAAGGGCACTTTGGGGCCAGAGCGATAGCACAATGGGAAGGCGTTTACCTTGCATGCTACCAACCCAGGTTTGATCCCGGCATCCCACATGGCCCCCTGAGCACCTCCAGGAGCAATTCTGGAATGCAGAGCCAGGAGTAACCCCTGAGCATTGCCCGTGTGACCCAAAAAGAAAAGATAAGAAAGAAGAAGGAGGAAGGTACTTAGACATTTAGTCCAATCTGATGGGTTTTTTTTTTTTTTTTTTTTTTTTTGCTTTTTGGGTCACACCCGGCAGACGCTCAGGGGCTTACTCCTGGCTCTGCGCTCAGGAATTACTCCTGGCGGTGCTCGGGGGACCATATGGGATGCCGGGATCGAACCCAGGCCAGCACAGGCCGGCCGCGTACAAGGCAAACGCCCTACCTGCTGGGCTATCGCTCCAGCCCCAATCTGATGGTTTTTCAGGTGGTGAAACGGGATAAGAGAAAGTTGGGACTCACCCAAGTTTTATGACTCCTGATCAAAAGTGCTGTAATACTCTTGTCCATAATGAAAACATGATTCAAACTTCACTGTTAGTTTTGGTTGTTTTGGCCACACCTAGAGATGCTCAGGGGTTACTCCTGGCTCTCCACTCAGGAGCTACTCCTGGCAGTGCTTAGGGGACCATATGGTGTACAGAGAATTGAACCCAGGTTGGCTGCATGCAAGGCAAGTGCCCTATCTGCTCTTGCCCAGACCCAAACCTGGCTGCGGAGGCTATCTTCATGTAGCCAGATTGTAAAACAAGTTGAAAAGACTTTAGTCAGGGAGAACTTGGTGGTTCCTGCTCTGTCCAGGGAAGAAGAGGGAGAAGTCATAACTGACAGGGCGGTCCCCCTGCCCACATGACTTGGACAGCTCTGCCTTGTGGGCAGAATTCAAGAAGGAAGGGAACTTCCATGGGTGGAATGTCACTGAATCAACTTTTTTTGTTTGTTTGTTTGTTTGTTTGTTTGACTGCTCCCAGTGATGCTTAAGGGTTACTCACAGCTCTGCACTGGAATCACTACTGGCAGGGCTGGGGGGACCAGATGGAACGTCAGGGATTGAATCCAGGTCGGCCACATGTAAGGCAAGCCCTGACCACTGAACTATCACCCTGTTCCCCCTTTTTTTTTTTTTTGCTTTTTTGGGTCACACCCAGCGATGCTCAGGGGTTACTCCTGGCTCTGCACTCAGGAATTACTCCTGGCGGTGCTCGGGGACCATATGGGATGCTGAGGATCGAACCCAGGCCGGCCCAGGCCTGCCGTGTGCAAGGCAAACGCCCTACTTGCTGGACTATCGCCTCCGGCCCCTCACCCTGTCCCTTGAATCAACATTTGAGGTGATCTGATCTTTGGGTGCCCCTTGAGGTATGTTTTGGAGTTTGAGAGATCAGAATTGTAGAGTTCTGAGTCTCTAGAGCCCAGCAGTAACCCCAGATTGAAGATGGAGTAGTTTAGGTTTCTTGTGGCTGAAGCCAGGAGAGCGACGTGTCTCTGCAGAAGGGATCTTCTTTGTCATTTCTTTGATTGGTTTTGGCTGCACCTGCCTGTGTTTATGGCTTACTCCCAGCTGTGCCCTTTGGGATCACTCCTGGTGGGACTTGGGGGACCATATAGGGTGCCTGGGACTGAACCTGGGTCACCAGGTCAGCTGCATGTAAGGCAAACGTCCTACCCGCTATACTACTGCTCTGGACCTTGAGGAAGGAACGCTTAAGAAATGGGCACATGTGAGGCATCGGGAGGAGACAGGGTGAAAGGGCATTTCCGGGGAGCCTGTGGAGGCTGAGCACCCCGAACAACAGACACACATTTTTGTGTGCCTCTCAGCCTTGAGGCTGGTGTTCAGCAAATACTAGGAAAAAAAATTCCTGGGAGTTTCTGCTGTGTGTGGAAGACTTAAGGCCCCTGGGGGAACGGACACTGTAGTCCAGGGAGGTGGTGGTGTGCCCTCTGTAGGGAAGCAGGGAGCCCACTGTGGTAGGGGGTGGGCAGGAGCTGGGGAGGGCCAGAGGGGCAGTAGGGGAGGGCAGATCATGGAAGGTCTTGGGGGCCTGCTAAGCTTTTTGCTGGAGCAAGCAGGGAGCCCTGGTGGTTTCGGCAGTGGACACTTGAGCTTCTCTCGCTGTTGGCTTGCTGTGCCCATTGAGAGACTGAGGCCAGAGCCAGCCGCGACCGAGGGTGTGCCAGCCTGTACTCTGCGCCCACAGCATGGGATCCTGTCCCAGCAATTTGTGGAGCTCATCAACAAATGCAACACGCTGCAGTCTGAGTACCGCGAGAAGAGCGTGGAGCGCATCCGGCGGCAGCTGAAGATCAGTGAGTAGCGCTTCTGCCCAGGCTCGGGAAGAGCAGTGAGTAGGTTTCCGGCCGGGCTCTGGGGAGCCCCCCCCGCTCAGCCTGGCTTTTCCCTCCACAGCCAACGCCAGGATGGTGTCAGACGAGGAGCTGGAGCAGATGCTGGACAGTGGCCAGAGTGAGGTTTTTGTGTCCAATGTGAGCATCTTCTCTGGCTGGACCCCAGCGCCGGCACAGCCATGCTCTGTTTCTGTTGTTCTGGTTTCTGGGCCATCCCTGCTGATGCGCAAGGGTCACTCTTATCTCCGTGCTTAGGGGTGCCCAGGGCACTTCTCAGGGGACCACGTGGTGCTGGGGATTCAACCCAGTCTCCCTTGCAAGGGGTGTGAACTGTCTCTGCCCTCTTTTTGGTTTCTTAGTTTTCTTCCCTTCATTGTTGCTGTTGAGATTATTGCTATCTTTGGGGAGACAGGGAGAGGGGTCACACTCATACCTGGCTGTGGTGCTCACCGGGGTCACTCCTCAGGGTCACTGCCCAGAGGCCACTCTCCCTGGCTGCGATGGCAGCGCATCTTTTGGTGTGGCGCTCAGGAGTTGCTCACACACACCTGATGGCTCACAGGCAGCAGAACTCCGGGAACGGTGCTCAGGTTGCCGTGACCCAGATCTCATCTGGGGCCCGTGACGCTCTCAGGGCAGCATTCTAGGTCCCTGAGCGAATCCTCTGCCCGCTTTTAAGTTTTTATTATGGGAAGATGTTTGGGCCACACTTGCCGGTACGTGGACTACTCCCAGTTGTGTGCTGCAGAGATTGAACCAAGGTCAGCTGTATGCCAGGCAAGCGCCTAAGTTCCTGTATTCTCTTTCTGACTTCCCCCACCCATTAGAAAAAGGAATCCCGCAGTGCTCCTGGTGGGGGGCCATTCTCAGACACCTGACTGAGCCACGGCAGGCCCCTGGAGCCAGGGATTAAAGGGGAGGACCAGGGGCTGTGGACGCAGTGCTTGTGCCCTGTCCTCTGTGCTGTCCCCACCTCCTCCCTTTCTTTAACTTGTCTTTGTGGTAGTGCGTGGACTAGAGCCTCCCTCAAGTGCTCGTGTGTCAGTCACATGCTCAGCCTGGACCGAGGGGTGCATGGATATCACCCCTGGTCCCAGGTGGTCCCGAACCCCCAGGAACTGCTGACGTGCTGCTCCTCTCCCATCCCCACACAGATCCTGAAGGACACGCAGGTCACTCGGCAGGCCCTGAACGAGATCTCCGCCCGGCACAGCGAGATCCAGCAGCTGGAGCGCAGCATCCGAGAGCTCCACGAGATCTTCACGTTCCTGGCCACGGAGGTGGAGATGCAGGTAGGCACCTGGACCGGGCAGGTGGACGCCAGGGTCTGGGCACATTAGACTGTGTGGGTGAGATGGCACAGAGGTGAAGGTGCAGGTGGGCGCCCGGGTTGGGCAGGTGGGCACCCGGGTTGGGCAGGTGGGCGCCCAGGTTGGGCAGGTGGGCGCCCGGGTCTGGTTATGTGAGACTGGGTGAGATAGCCACGGTGGTAGAAGTGCAGGTGGGTGCTGGGGTCAGAGCACATGAGACCATGTAGGGGAGAAGCCCTGCTGTGACCCCCCAGCCCTCACTCCTACCTTCCGCTGCGGAAGCAGGCCCCATTATTGCATGTTCCCAGTTGACCTGTCCTCCAGGTGGCCCCACCCTCTAGCATGACCCTAGCTCCAGCTTCCACACTCCCTGGGATCCCCGTTTCTGCTGAAAGCCAGCCCCAACTCCCCACCCACTCTCCTCTGGGGCAGGCTGCAGGAGACCGCAGCTTCTGGTCTCCTGCAGCCTGCCCTAGGCTTGGTGGGAGTCTGCCTCCCTGATCCTGCTTGGATGGGATGAGGGGGGTCTCCAGCCCCGTGCTGGAGCAACTTGCTAATCGGTGCTGCCCTTGGAAGTCATGGGGAAGGAATCTCCTTTGGCAAATCATGAGCTGGCAGTGCCAGGGGAATCATAGGGAGGGCGGGCTAGAGCGATAGTCCAGTGGGTAGGGCATTTGCCCTGCATGCGGCCAACCCAGTTTCGATCCCTGGCATCCCATATGGTTCCCGAGCACTGCCAGGACCCTGAGCATCACTGGGTGTGCCCCAAAAAAAGCAAGAAAAAAAAAGGAATAGGGATGGTTTGGAGAACATTTGAGTTCTGGGAGGTTGGTGAGGGACAGGGCGCACCCTCTGCACAATGCAAAGAACCACGAAAGGCCCCTAAGCTGCCACTGCAGAAAGAGGTAGTATGGGACAAGGGAGCCAGGTCCAAGAGAGGGGACAGGTGGCTCATGTCAGTGTGGTCCACCTCCAGAGTTTCATTGGTGAGGAGCTTGCTGCCGGGAATGTCCTTTGGTCTTTGGGAGCCATGGGTGGGCAGACAAGAACTGCTGGGGCTCCCTTCCTTGAGCCACCCACCTCCTAAATGTCCCCCACTTCTGGGCAGGGGGAGATGATTAATCGGATTGAGAAGAACATCCTGAGCTCAGCGGACTATGTGGAGCGCGGGCAAGAGCACGTTAAGATAGCACTAGAGAACCAGAAGAAAGCACGCAAGGTGAGCCCCCTTCTCTCCCTCTGGGCAGCGCTCCCTGGACCCGAAGTTACCCTGACCCCCTCCTTTCCCACAGAAGAAACTGTTGATTGCCATCTGTCTGTCCGTCACTGTCCTCATTCTCGTGGTCATCATTACTGTTTCATTGACTTGAGAGCATCACCCATTCTTGGTGAGATATTGTGGCCTGCCCCCGGCCTGCCCCCTGCCCACCTCAGCCTGTCCTCCCCTCAGACCCTCTTCTCCTTCCTTCCCTTGCAGGCACTGAGAGCTCCAGAGACCCCCCAGTCTGCTTTCTCTCCCACAGCGGGGCAGGCCAGGCCAGAGGCTCCAGCCAGCCCCTGCCTCACACTGGCCCGTGCAGAGGGCAAGTCAATGAGACAGTTCTGGGCTTAGCAGCCATTCATTTGTGGGGCCTCTTCGCCTGGATCACAATGCCTAGGGCAGCATCTGCAGTGTCCTGTTTTGGCTGGGACATGTGGTTTTCTAAGAAATTAAAGAAAAAACAGCTTGGAGATTCCTCTGTGCATGTGTGTTCTTGGAAGGGGTCTGAGCCAGCCTCCCTGTCTCCCGGCACATCCATGCAGGCTTGGAGGGGGCCGTTGTGGGCCCTGCAGCACACTGGTGTGGCCCTTCTGCTCTCCAACAGGAATGGGAAGGCAGGGGCCATGCCGCCCCACTCGGGCTCAGTGCTATTCCAGGAGAAACGTCTCCGGATACCTAACCTGAGCCTGCAGAGTTATGTGTGGCGTTGGTGGCATTCGTGAGCCCAGAGAGAAAGGCATCAGGATGAGTACCTGAAGTCACTCGTGGATGCAGCAGACCGGGGAGGGCCGGGCTCAGAGGGGCCGTGTTTGAGTTCAATTTGTTCTTTGTTTTTTGCTTTTTGGGTCACACCCAAAAATGTGTGGTCAGGGGTTACTACTGGCTCTGCACTCAGGAATTACTCCTTGGCAATACTCAGGAACCAGATGGGATGCCAGGGATGGAACTTGGGGATGGAATCTGGTTGGCCACGAGCAAGGTGAACGCCCTCCCCTCTGGCCCAACTATCACTCTGATTCCAAGGCAGTGCCTTTTTTTTTTCTGGTAAGGGCACGGGCCACATCCAGTGATGCTCAGGGATTACTCCTGGCTCTGCACTCAGGAATTACTCCCAGTGCCGAGGGACCCTATGGGATGCCTGGGATCAAACCCAGACTGGTCTTGTTCCTTGCACTATTGCTCCAACCCCAGGTAATGCCTTTTAAATCAGAATTCAGCTCGAGGAGCCAAGGATTGAGAGTGGCTTACCCGGTAGGCGTTCAGTGCCAAGCCAGTAAAGGAGACAGAAGAGCATCACCCCTGTTGGCCTTTTTCTGTGTTTGAGCTACACCTGGTGGCGCTCAGGACTTGCTTCTGATTCCAGACTCGGGGCACCCCGACGGCCTCAGGGACCATATGCTCTTCCATAAATGGGACTCAGCTGTGCCATGTGCGTGGAAAATGCATTCACTCCTGTAATAGCTCTGTAGTTCCTCCTTTTTTGTTGCTGTCATTTTGTTTGGGAGCCACACCAGTACTTCTGGCTCTGTGCTCAGGGACCACTTATGTAGGTCTTGGGACAGTCTGTGGTGGTGGGTATTAAAACCAGGTTGGCCATCTGCAAGGCCAATCACCCTATCTGCTGTACTAGCTCTCTGACCTTTCTTTTTTCTTTTTTTTTTTTTTTTTTTGACCCATTCCTGATGGTGCTCAGGGCTTATTCCTGGCTCTATGCTCATTCCTGATCCAGAGACTCACAGACATTGGGCAGAGCTGCTACCGGCTCTCCCTGTGCCCAGCCGCTCTTGAGGCGCCGGGAGGGATGGCGGTTTCTAGCCCTGGCCCGCCACCCCAGCAGAGCCTCGCAACAAGCCAGACAACCCCCCACTCCATGAGGGCCTCCATTTTCCACACCCGGACTTCCCTCTCGTCAGAACTCCACCCAGCAGACCAGCCTATCACAGCCCGGCTCATCAAGATCCACCTGCAGCAGTCTTTTTTTAAAATCCGGCCCAGGTATGCTGATCCAGAGATTCACAGACATGGGGCAGAGCTGCTACTGGCTCTCCCTGTGCCCAGCCGCTCATGAGGCGCCCGGGAGGGATGGCGGTTTCTAGCCCTGGCCCGCCACCCCAGCAGAGCCTTGCAACAAGCCAGACAACCCCCCCACTCCATGAGGGCCTCCATTTTCCACATCCGGACTTCCCTCTCATCAGAACTACACCCAGCAGAAGAACCTATTACAGCCTGGCTCAGGCGTGACCACTTGCGGCCGCGTGGTTCATCAATAAATGCTGGCTTTAGAGATGACTACAAGAGTATGCTACCGCACGGCAGAGCCTGGCAAGCTACCGTGTCGTATTTGATATGCCAAATACCAGTAACA
Source organism: Cryptotis parvus (assembly GCA_021461705.1). NCBI lineage: Eukaryota > Metazoa > Chordata > Mammalia > Eulipotyphla > Soricidae > Cryptotis > Cryptotis parvus. The sequence continues at coordinate 12,447 of JAJIBD010018292.1, forward strand.
ATTATAGACCTCATTCTCATGACCTGATGGAATGGTTTGAGGCTCTTTGTGTTCCTGGAGCTAGCAGGTGCCCTTGGGCTCTACTTGCATGAGACAGGACATATGGAGATGTTACTGGGGCCCACTCGAGCAAATCGGTGATGAACGGGAAGACAGTGATGCAGTGATGCTCATTCCTGGGGTTCTGGGAATTGAACCAGGGTCAGCTGCACTCAAAGCAAGCACCTGACCCTCTGTACTATCCTTTCAGCCCTCCTTTCCGTTTTTTTTTTTTTTTTTTTTTGATGGGGAGAGTACATCCAGAGGTGCTCAAGATTTAACTTCTGGCTCTGCATTCAGATAATTCCTAGAGTCTCCCAGGACTATTATGGAATACTGGGAATCAAACGAAGATCAGCCGGGTGCAAGGCAAGCGCCTTCCGCACTGTGCTATGGCTCTGATCCCAGCCTTTCTCTTTTCTTTTATGGCTTTCGGGTTCACACCTGGACATGTTTAGAGGTTACAGAGGTTACTCCTGGCTCCGCACACAGGAATTACTCCTGGCATGCTTGGGGGAACCATAATGGCATGCTGAAGATTGAACTTTGGTCTGCTGCATGCAAGGCAAACGCCCTACCCATTGTATCGCTCCCATAGGACTATCTTTCCAGCTGCCTTTCTCTCCCTTTGCTGGGAAAATCTAGCTACACCATGTTTGAGGGCCATGCTGTGCCAGGAGTTGATGCTGTGGCATGAGTTGAACTCAGAACTTCTTCCTGGCACTCTTGTGTGTTGCTGGTTGTTGCAATGACTGGAGCGTTTGCACTTTATTTGGGGGGGTCACACCCCGGCAATGCTCAGGGCTTACTCCTGGTGGTGCCCTGGGGACCGTATGGGATGCCGGGAACAAACCCTGGTTGGCCACCTGCAAGGCAAACACCCTCCCGGCTGTACTATCGCTGTGGCCCCAGGGTTTGCACTCTTGGTCTAGTGCATTAGATTCTGGCTCTGGGGACCAAAGCCAGGGTCAAGCTCTCAGGCATATGGGGCGGTAACAACTGAATTTGGGGCTTAAAAGTTCCTCAGCTGGTGCCCGAGAGAGTCTAGTGGGTAGGGCCTTTGCCTTGCACCCGGCTGACCCGGGTTGGATCCCCGGCATCCCAATGTCCCCGAGCACCACAGGAGTAATTCCTGAGTACAGAGCCAGGAATAACCGAGCACTGCCTGGTGTGAACCCCCGCCTCCCCCAAAAAAATTCCTCAGCTGTTAAGTGACTCAATTTCAGAGTTAAGCCTAGTTCCTGTCTCGTTCCTGGCGCCTGCAGGCAGCTTGCTTCTTCCTCCCCGAGTCCCCCTGCTGCCGCAGCCATGCTTCAGCACACGCGTGGCTGCCCGCGAGGCCAGTCGTGCAAGGGCTGTGCTGTCCCGCGCGGTCTCGGCCCCGCCCGCCTTTAGGCTGAGCAGGGCTGGGGGAGCAGGGTCGGGCGACGCAGCCCGCCTCGGCCCAGAGCGGGGGCGGGGGGCAACCCCGCCCGTGACCCTGGAGTGACACTCGAGGCCGGGGCCGCGCCTGCGCCCGACCCCAGTTTGGGGCGGGGCTGAGATAAGGGCTGGTCGCAAGCGGAAGTCGGTTAGCCAGCAGAGGCGGGGCGGTGAGCGCGCTCTAGTAGCGACTCGATTGGCCAGCAGGAGCGGAACGGAACCTCAAATAGCAACTGGATTGGCCAGCAGGGACGGGGCGGAGCGACGCGCGCCCTCGAATAGCTGCGGCCTTGCGCGAGGCCTCAGCCAACCGCTGTGGCGTTCGAGGGCGCTTGCGTGGTTGAGCCCTGCCCTTCAGATACGGCCGGAGGCGGCGAGCTGTGGAGTGTGGCTGTGGAGTCTGGTCTAGAGTCCTGCGCGACGAGGCGTGGCTGGCCCCACCCCGCACTGTTGCCCTGCGCTGGGCCGGGCCGGGGAAGGGCCACGCCCTGGCCACCTGCTCCTGGCCTCTGCGCGGGCGCTCGGGAGAGAGGAGCCCGGCCTGGTTCCGGGGCCTCTCCTGCCTTGTCACTTGCATCGTTGGTGGCCTCCTGCCCGTGGGTCGCCTTTGTCCGCACCCAGCTCTGCCTTCAGGGGAAAGCAGCAGCCCACGGCCGCTTCTGGGCTCCGAGCCTGAAATCTCGGCGGGCACAGCGGCGTGTCCCGTGTGGGCGCCGCCGCGACCCTGGCCGCTGCCCAGCCCTCCCGAGGAGGTGGCTGGTGCCTCAGGTGGGCCCCCTGAGACTTGGCTGCGGTGTGTGGGGACCGCTGGAAGGGTGTGGAGAGGCGATGGCTAGTTGGAGGGCACCCAGCAGACGGCCCCGTCCTCCGCTTCCTGGGGGCAACAGCGCGAGTTGAGGGAAGTTGGGTCGCTGTCAGACCACCCTTGGGGAGCAGGAGCCGTCCTGGTAGCCGCGCCTTACGGCAGCCCTTAGCGTCACTGCCGTCGTCTCCGCTGCCCTGACACAGCACGGCGACGCTGCTTCGATCCTCGGCATCCCGTACAGACCCCCGCGCACCACCAGGAGTAATTCCTGAGGATATGACGGGAATTCCTGAGGATATGACGGGGTATGACCCAAAAAAAAAAATACTTGGGACCAGAGTGATAGTATAGGAGAGAGGGCATTTGCCTTGCACGACTGGGGTTTCATCTCCGGCATCCATATGGACTCCCGAGCACCGCCAGGAGTAATTCCTGAGTAACTAACCCCTGAGCATCTCCAGATGTGACCCAAAAAGAAAAAAAAAGAAAAGAAAAGCACCTAGTCTCTAGGTGGGGTTACTTCACCTGCCTGTGAGTTGGCCACCGTAAGTGTGTGAGAGGAGCGCATGAACTCACTGACGGCCAGTGAATTTGGTTCCCTGTGGGAGATTGTCCCAAACAATGTTTCCTGCTGGGTCCCCCAACGGTAGGAGGATGTTTGTGCTCCATTTACACTATTGACTAATTGAATGTGAGTAGAAACATAGCATACCACTTCCAAATAAAGCTTGATGCACACAGATGAGTATTCTGGCGGCTTCTCCTTTTCCCCACTCTGGTCTAAGCCTGGTTTGAATCCCTAGCATCACATATGGTGCCTCCAAGCACAGCCATGGGACACTCCCGCCTCCTGAACACAGAGCCAGGAATTACACCTGAGCATCAGTTTGTGGCCCAATAACTGAAAGAAAAGAAAAAAGAAAAGCCTTTTAGAACTGCGCTGGACTCCTGAGTTTTCATCCGTTCCCCACTGGGTTCAGAGGTAGAAGAAACCTCGTTTTCTGATATCGTTGGGGATCCCAGCAGCTCCCTGACAACTGAATACTTAAAACAACTGTACCGTGAACAACTTTGTAAATGTAGTTTAAATAAAGTTAAAAAAAAAAATATGAGAGGCAAGCAGTGGAGGGGGTTAAAAAAAAAGTATGAGCCCGTCGCCTCTGGAGGGTCCCGGAGCCGGATGAGACTCGCCCATCACACTAGCCACCATTTTTGCTGTCCGGACGCTGGGAAACTGCCTCACGACCAGATCAACAGAGCAAAACCAGTTTGAGCCCAGGTAGGCGGCTCCAAGAGGCTGGAATCACTGGGAAGTCATCAGATGGAAGCGTGGTCGCCCTTTCCCCCTCCATCTTGTTGAGCCTGGTGGCCCCCGCCCAGGAGCTGCCCCTGGGCCAGCATACAGAGCCTCGCAAGCGGCTGGGGAGGCTGGAACCACCGCGCTGGGCCTAGCTAACCATGGAACCCCGAGGAGGGGAGATGGGTTTTGGGAGTGGGCCCGTCGCCTCTGGAGGGTCCCGGAAGCAGCCGGATGAGACTCGCCCATCACACTAGCCATCATTTTCGCTGTCCGGACGCTGGGAAACTGCCTCACGACCAGATCGACACAGCAAAACCAGTTCGAGCTCAGGTCCACTAAAATAGTGAAACAGTAATGTCTTTTAATGCACTGCATTCCATGAAGAGCAGGAAAGTTTGTTGGGAAGGAGATATAAAGAGGAAAGAAATGACATACAGAACCCGCCAAGTGGTTGAGGTGCGGGAGCGGGGAGGGAGGTGGGGACATTGGTGATGGGAGATGGGTTTGGGTGGAGGGTGCGTGTTGGAACACTGTAGAACCAAAGCTCTACATGAGCATCTTTCAATTAAAAAAAAAAGGTGGAATCTACCACAAACATGTGGGAATCAGAGGTTAGGTAAGAAAGAGAAGGGAACAGTGTGCTAATATTTGTCAAAAGTGATAATACCAGCCTAGAACTGAGCATTGAATATAGGAAAAAAGATATACATGATAATCTCTAAATGTATGTATTGCAATCCACAATGTGTAAGAGAAGAGAGAAAGAAGAGAGAGAGAGAGAGAAGAGATAAAGAACTTGCCATAGAAGCAGGCTGGGGGGAGGGAGGGAAGTGGGGACATTGGTGGTGGGAAATGGGCACTGGTGGAGGGATGGGTGCTGGAACACTGTATGACGGAAACCCAAACATGAACATCTTTGTAATTGTATATCACATGGTGGTGTAATAAAATATTTCAAAAAAATAAATAAAAAAAAAGTATGAGATGTCTTTTGTAAGGCTTTTGCCACAATGATGAATACTCCTCTCTCTCTCTCTCTCTCTCTCTCTCTCTCTCTCTCTCTCTCTCTCTCTCTCTCTCTCTCTCTCTCTCTGTCTGTCTGTCTATCTGTCTCTCTCACAACACCCAGCAGTGTTCAGGGAAACATATGCAGTGCCGGGATTCAAATAAGGTTCTTGGCCACAAGTGCATGCAAGAGCACTTTAATCTCTATGCTATCTTCTGGCTCACGTGGATGACTTTTAGTCAATTATGTGAGTTAAGGGCCTTACAGCTGAGTTTTACCTTCCATTAATTGCAAATCTGGATGAATTTCTCTAGTCTCTGATATCTATGCTTAAAAATGAAACAGTACAATAGGTTAACCACCTGGGGGCTGGAGCGATAGCCCAGCGGGTAGGGTATTTGCCCTATGCGTGCGGCCGGCCTGTGCAGACCCGGGTTCGATCCCCGGCATCCCATATGGTCCCCCGAGCACTGCCAGGAGTAATTCCTGAGTGCAGAGCCAGGAGTAATCCCTGAGCATTGCTGGGTGTGACCCAAAAAGCAAAAAAAAAAACACTTGCCTTGCAAGTGACCAACCAGGTTCCATCCCCAGCATGTATGGTCCTCTGAGCACCGCTAGAGGTGCACCCTAAGCCATCAGGTGTAGCAAACAAATAAAAATCAGGGGGAAAGATCAATTATTTAGTTATGTCTTTTTAAAAAATATTTTATTATACCACTGTTAGATATACAATTACAAGATGTTGGGGCCGGAGCGATAGCCCAGCGGTAGGGCCTTTGCCTTGCATGCTGCGGGCCTGTGCCGGCCCGGGTTCGATCCCCGGCATCCCATATGGTTCCCTGAGCACCGCCAGGAGAAATTCCTGAGTGCAGAGCCAGGAGTAACCCCTGAGCATTGCCGGGTGTGACCCAAAAAAATAATAATAATAATAAAATAAATAAATAAATAAATAAATAAAAGGCTTTTACTAAAACAAGCTCCACAGCTACAATCCAAAATAATGGGATTGGGGCCTGAGCGATAGCACAGTGGGTAGGGCTTTGCCTTGCATGCGGCTGACCTGAGTTCAGCTGACCCGGGTTGAATCCCCAGCATCCCATATGGTCCCCCTAGCACTCAGGAGTAATTCCTGAGTGCAGAATCAGGAGCAACCCCTGAGCATTGCCAGGTGTGACCCAAAAAGCAAAAATAAATAAATAGAATAAAATAATAATAATAATAATAATAATAAAGGGATTCCCCAAACCTCTTAGACCATACACAAGGACCCAAGTCTCCCACCAAAGTGGATTCCCATACCTCAAGTCAGTCCCCTTATATATCCAAAGGTAATCCTAATTTTCAGGTAGGGGGTATGTCAACAATGAGGTGCTAGGTGTAGAAGTACTTGTTTCAGGCCTAAAAAATGATTATGCCAGGGACTAGTCCCTTTCTCAGAGATTATCTCATGTCAAAATACTGGAGAGAGAGAAAAAGAGAGGGTTGGTATAAAGAAATACATCTTAGTAAATATATATTCATGAGAAAAAACATCATACTTTCATGGGCTTCATGTAATCTAGATGGTACCCACAAGGTCCGTCTTTTCTATTCTGTACCAAGGTGATTTTGAATGTCTTGTCCTCTGTTTCCTGAAAGGATAATGCTCACCCGCTTGAGGGCAAACTAGCATGAACCTTCCTTAACCTTAAATAATAGTCTCAACGTAGCCAGGGTAGTGGTCTCCTGGTAAATTCCAACTGTCCCAAGCTGGGACCAGTGGGTATAAAGAGAAACTGTGCCCAATCTAGATAACATTGTATCATAGTAGAGATTATAGTCATGTTTCAGAAGTTACAGATTCAGAGTCAAAATGACTCTTGCAACTGCCCACCCTACATCAGTGTTTACACAGAAGAGAGATCTCATTAGCATGAAACTTGGCTTAAAAAATGTTAATAGATTAAACTATGAATGAATTAAACAGCAAAGCTCCCAAGCTAACCAGGCCTTTCATCCAACATTCAATATTCCAACACCAGTCCCACCACCAATGTGCCCTGACCACCACTAAAAACCCTTACTTCAAAAAAAAAAGACCCTTATTTCCAGGGCCAGAGCAATAGTACAGCGGAAGGGCCTTGTATGCGGCCAACCCAGGTTTGATCCCTTGCATCCCAAGCATGCCCAGTAATTCCTAAGTTCAGAGCCAGGAGAAACCCCTGAGCAATGCTGGGTATGAAACCCCAA
>JAJIBD010018295.1:0-13663 GCA_021461705.1 Cryptotis parvus
CGCGATGTGCGTAGTCCTGCGTGCAGCTCTTGGACTAAATTTACTGCATTCTTCAAGCCCGTGGCTTAACAGTTGCCTCTTGCTAGCAGGGGAAGATGTTCCCGTCTGCTCTCTCCTTTCCTCCCTGAGCATGAGGGCTCTGGGCAGCCGGGGTCACATGCTTTGGGTCATACCCCACCCCGTCCCACGGCAACACAGACCCCGGGACGAGGGAGGGGAACTGTCCCCTCCTTGTGCATCCACATTGAGGTGTGTGTCTGAGGGCAGGGCAGGCACCCCCACCGCAGACCCTAGAGGTTCTCTCCAAACAAACTCGGAAATATTTACTGGAGACCCTCAGGTTCAAATGGAAGACAGGACATGTTCTCATTCTAGAGGTTTCTGTATTATTATTGTTATTATTATTATTATTATTGTCTATTATTATTATTATTATTCACTGTATCACTGTCTTTCCCGTTCATCATCGATTTGCTCGAGCAGGCCCCAGTAACATCTCCATATGTCTGTCTCATGCTAGTAGAGCCCAAGGGCATCTGCTTGCTCCAGGAACATAAAGAGCCTCAATCCATTCCATCAGGTCATGGGAACGAGGTCTATAATTGCTACTGGTATTTGGCATATCAAATACAACACGGGTAGCTTGCCAGGCTCTGCCGTGCAGGTAGTATACTCTTGTAGTCATCTCTAAGTCCAGCATTTATTGATGAACCGTGCGGCCGCTATGGCCGCTCGAGCCGGGGCTGTGATAGGCTGGTCTGCTGGGTGGAGTTCTGATGATAAAGAAGCCCGGATGTGGAAAATGGAGGCCCTCATGGAGTTGGGGGTCATCTGGCTTGTTGCAAGGCTCTGCTGGGATGGCGGGCCAGGGCTAGAACCTGCCATCTCTCCTGGGTGCCTCGTGAGCGGCTGGGAACAGGGAGAGCAAGTAGCAGCTCTGCCCCATGTCTGTCATTATTATTATTATTATTATTATTATTATTATTATTATACAAATGCCTGGCAAGCTACCCGTGGTGTATTCGATATGCCAAAAACAGTAACAATAATGACCTCATTCCCAATGAATGGAGACATTACTGGTGCCCGCTTGAGCAAATGGATGAACAAGGGGAAGACAAGTGATACAAGTGATTATTATTATCTGTTTGGAGGCACACAGCCGAGCCCAGCAGTGTGCAGCGGCTACTTTCTGCTCTGGGGTCATTTGGTGGTGCTGGGGAGCAGATGGTGCAAGGGAGTCACCCAGGCCTTGGACCCGAGTTCCTGCCCCTATTTTCTCTTTTGTTTGTGTTTGAGGGTCACCCCTGGCAATACTCAGGGCTGACTCTTGGCTGTGTTCAGGGATTACTCCTGGTGGGGCTCAGGGATTACTATGGGGTGTTGGGGATGGCAGCTGAGCCCAGCCCTATACTACCCCTCTATCCACACACCTACACTATCGCTCTGGGCTCCATTTACTCTCTTTTAAATCCCATCTTCTCCTTCACAAGCTACTGCCATATGCAATACACAGATGCTTTTGGCTTCACATTATTCACCGGAAAACAAATGTCTCCTTGGACACATATCTCTAAAAGAACATGTGAGCAAATCGCAAGGTCCTTGTAACATACCCCAGGCTGTCACCCAGCACTGACATCCCTGAGGACGCACCAAAAACATGTGCCCTCGGGTGAGGACTGGCCTCAGAGTTCCAAGTGCCCATCTTGAAACAGAGTTGTCAGCTCACACAGGTGATTCCTTGTTCAGGAGCAAGCAGGAAATCAGAAACCAAGGCCCAACTCTTCTAACAGACATCTAATACAGGGTGTTGGTCAACCAGTGACGGCAGAAAGCAGGAAAGTGTGAAGGTCAGGTTTTCCAAAGTGGACGCTGCATTGTGGGACGGGAGCCCTTGAAGGCGAGCCTCCAGGAAGGTGTGGGGGTCACAGAGAAGGTGCAGGGGCTACGGGAGACCCCCACCACCAACTCTGGCTCTTGGAGGAAGAAGCAGCTGATGTTCTCTCTCTCCTACTCTAAACCTGAATCTTTCATCTGAGGTTCCTCATCAATCCGGAAGCCAGAGGCAAGGATACCTGGGAATCCTAGTTCCTAGTAACAGAAGCTGGAGGTGGGTGGGGGACCCAGGAGGGAGAATGAACTGTCGGAGCAGGGGCAGATGGAGGGCGCTGTGCTAAGTGCCTTAGATGATGGCTGTGTGTATGAGACACAGTGTGTGTGAGTGTGAGTGAATTTGTGTGTGTGTGTTTGGGAGTATGTATACATGTGCATGAGTGTGTGAGCACATCTGAGGAGAATTCTCAGAAGAATACTTGAGTGTGAAAGTGTGTGTGAGCATGTTTGAGGAGAGTATTGTGTAAGTGTGTGTGTATGAGCGTGTGTGAGCACGCCTGAGGAGAATATGTATGGGTGCACACTTAAGGAGAGTATGTGTGTGTGTGAAGTATGAATGTGTGTGAACACGTTTGAGGAGTATATGTGTGTGAGGAGTGTGTGTATGAGTGTATGAGCACTTTCACAGAGTGTATTGTGCAAGTGTGTATAGAGAATATGTATGTGTGTGTGCACATTTAAGGAGAATAGTGTGTGTGTTTAGTGTTAAGCACATGTGAAGATAGTATGTGTGCAAGTGTGTGTGTGCAGTGTGTGTGAGCACATTTGAGGAGAGTGTGTTTGTGTGACTGTGTGTGTGTTTGAAGAGATCATGTGTGCAAGCTTGCCTGAGTGAGCGTGTCTCAGTGTGTGCAGTACCAAGATAAATTCTACAGTTTCTTAGCTCAGTCTCAGTTCCCCATTTACCAACCCTAAACTCTGTGTCTCTGGCTTTTCCTCTGTCCCTGGGATCCTCCTCTCGTGGGGGCCCAGTCCTGGAATGGGGCAGGCGCAAAGGGGAGCCCCCCACCCCACCCTCCATGCCCTCTCCCTTCTCTTGCTTGCTGCCATGTTGGGGATTCCACGTTGGTCCTGAGGGTTCCCCAGGGCTCGCATTGCTGAGCACCAGGAGGCCACAGTGGCAGTGCCAGAGACTGCACGTGGCTATGTGAGGTCAGTGCTGTGGACCCGACTTGAGGGTTCATGTGGGCAAGGCAGGTGACTGATGTCACAGCCCAGACCTACGGGGTGGTCAGGCTGTGCCTTGATCATGCAACAGCGGACTCGGCTCACCCTCTGTCCGTATTAATTCAGGATGGTGGAGGTGGCAGGCGTGTGTTGAATTCAGACCCAGAGTGTTTCGGGAACCAAATTAGGGGGTACCTGTCCCTGCTGTGGGGATGACGGGATCTGGAGAGGCCCCCTCAGTACGCAGGGAAGCAGCGTCTCTCTGCAGTGCTTGTAACTGAGCTTTGGACTCGAGGCACTTGGGGAAATCCACTTGACAGAATCTGAGCTTTTATCATGGAAAATAACTTGGTTCTGTTCTTCTGTTCCAGTAAAATTCCATCAGGGCAGAGCCAGTCCCATCCTCCCGGGGCCTCCTCAGCCCGGGAATGGGAATCACAGAGGCTGTGCAGGCCTGAGCCAGGGCCCACCCTGCGCTGGGTGTGCCTGGGCCCCTTTCCCCTGAAGCTGGGAGTGGGGAGCAAGTACCCCAAGTTTAGAACTATCCAGGGGCATTGTGGTTAGGGGTAAGGGTGGTGGATGGGAGCAGCAGGTTCAAAGGTTAGAGGTCATGGTGAGAGGCCCGAGAGTCGGTGGCTGGGATCCAGTTCCATGTGTCATTCTGACCATGACTGTTGTGTCATTGCCAATGACAGCACTGGGTAGTGGCACGCGCCGAGATGCCTCCTGGGGCAAGCGTGGAGCTGATTCACAGCTCAGCCCATGTGGAGTGCGGTTCATTTGGACAATTGCTTTGCACTTCCCAGGCTGGCTGTGGAACATTTATCTATGCCTTGTTGTCTCAGCGGGTCGATGCTAACGCAGGCAGATTTATTTTGTGAGAGCCACTGTTTCTAGCTTGTTGCTTCTGGATTGAAATGCTGCTAAAGTATCCTGTTCTCTCGGGGTGAGGGGAGAAATGGTCCAAGGCCCTCTGGGGAAACGTCTGTGTCTTCTGGGGTCAGTCTGCCAGACCCATGCTCTTCTCCACGCCCACATTCCTGTTTACCCATGTGGTCTACTTGGGGGTGCTCTGGACTTACTCCCGGCTCTGTGCTTAAGGATCACTCCGGGTGGGACTCTGAAGACCCACACAGGGTTCCAGGGATTGAACCTGGGTCAGCCACATGCAAGGCAAGAGCCTGACCCACTGTAGTATCTCTCCAGCCCCCGTCCCTGGGATATTAACAGAACATCATCTGTGTGTGGTGCTCATGAAGGACGGTCATGGAGAGCTGGACTCTACAAAGTCTGAACACTGGCTGTCCCATACACAGAGACACAGGGGAACCCCCGGGCCCGATATGCCAATATTAGGTGCCTTTTGGGCTGCTTGGGGATGAGGGGTTTGGCAGGATGGGACCCCAAAGATCTCCTAGAACCTTTCCATGCTGCTACCCCATTCTTGTACTGCCCACTCCCAGGCCCGGGCACAAGCCACTTAGCCTCTAGGATTTCTCTTGCAAGGTCCCAAGGACTAATGGGATGCCCAGCTGGCCCTGGTCTCCTTTCTGGGCAGAGGGAAAGTTGGGGAGTTCAGAAGTTCTCCCAGCTCTCGGGGCAGAAGCCTTGGGGCGCGCCCTGTGGGTGCTGGGAGGGAAAAATCAGTCTCTGGCTCTGGGGCTGATGCAGCCCATGCAGCCCTGCATGTTCTAGAAGGACGTCTTCAGTCTGTGCTTTCAGCCCTGCTGAGTTTCTTTCCTGCTTTCTCTTAGGGGCTCTTGCCGTTGGGTTCCGGGCTCGGCTGAGTCGAGCATAATTGCATGTCTGGGTCCCAACCTTTCCTCCTCTGCCAAGATCTGTTTTCAAATAAGATCTCATTGGACACAGCCCAGAACGTGGTGTTTTCAGGGCTGTTGTTGGGTTAGGTGGGAGATTATTCCTTTCTCTGCACTGTGTTTTACATGCAAAGCATTTTATTCTTCTTCCTTGTCCCTGTCTAGGCCGTCCATAGCTGCCGACCCTGACTCACTCCCACCTTTCCCCACTCTTCTGTCGAACCCTCCTCGACTGGAGAGGTCACGGCAGCAAGTGGGGGGAAGCACGAGTGACAGCTGTCTCTGTCATTACTATTTTCCTAGAACCCCACACAGTGGGGAGAGGGGAAGTCTCCCTCCCAGGAGAGAAGGCTGAGAAGCCGAGATGAACTTTCCTGCCTTTACAGTCCGAAAGACTGGCAGTGGAATATGGTGTCTGGTCAGTCATGCAGGGGGCAGCCATGACCAACAATGAATGTCCATTATGGCCTTGTCTTGTGGTTGATTGGCTGTAAGAAACAAGACCCACTCCTGGGGAATCGTGTGATGTACCTGTCCGGAGCACCTGCTGTGGGGCGCAGTCAGCAATGATATTTAGGGGTGACTTTCTAGAATGGACTCAGTTATAAGATCTAACTAAAGGAAGTGGCTAGATAGTAAATATGTTGATTTAAAAAAAATTCAATAGCCACGAGACAGCCATTACAAAGTTGTACTTGATTGGGTTTCAGTCATACATTACTCTGACACCCATCTTTCCACCAGTGCATATTTCCCACCACCAGTATCTCCCAGGTCCCCACCCCCGCGTGCCTCTATGGTTCTTTTCCTCTTTCTCTCTCCCCCCCCCATTTGCATGTTGTGGTTTGCAATTTGCACTGAAGGGTTATCATGTATAACCCTTTACCTATTTTCAATACTCAGTTCTAGTCCAGCATTACTATTTCCAACTATTGGCAAACTGATCCTTTCTCTACCTTACCTAACCTCTGTTCCACACACACTTGTGGTAGATTCCAACCACTGACGAGTTCTCCTGGCCGCTGTTTTGCCTGGCCTTGCATAAAACTGTTGATTTTGATAATGATTCCTTGTGATAAAAATATTGGGGAGAATCTCATCTGGCCCAGGATGAGGACAGACTCACCCTCTGTGAACCTAGTGTTCCTGGAGCAGACGAGGGTGTGGGGAAAAGGTGACAAGGGAGTGCCAGTGCACAGCTCTCATGCAGGCGTTTAGCCCCGCCCAGTGCTCCCCGGTGAGTGTCTGGGATCCCCCAGGGTGTGTCCCACAAAAAGTTCAAGCCCTTGGATTTCCCAGCTGATTTCTGCCATGTGATATTTCATCACCTCCCTGGGTCCTGTTCAACACATCCTTTCTGTGTAAAGCCTCTTTCAGGCGGTGCTCTGCAGAGCAGCAGGGCTGCGAGGTGAGAAGGGCCATCATGCACAGCATCATTATCTTGGTCCTCTCTTTGCTCCACAAGAATCCCTGTTCCCTTTCCCTGCTCTTAGTCTCTCTGGACTGGCCATAGTGGGGACCTGGCAGCTCCCTGTGTACATGGCAAGAGAGGTGCAGAGGAGACATGGGGTTTGGTAAAGGCATCAGGCCCCCTCAGGGGTGGGTCCCTGGGACAAAGGGAGAGACGCTTCCTTTTACCTTAAGCTGGGACTAAAGGCTTAAGCCTCATGTGTTATATGAGGCTGGTTAAGGGCCGGTGTTTTACCAGGTGAGAGGGGGCACGGGTAATCTGTTCTGTAGGGTTTGAGGGTGGAGCAGATGTGTGAAGAGCGAAGGGAGAGAAGAGACTCTTGGTGGCTACCGTCTGGTACCTGGTTCTAGATCTTTCCCGAGTCTCTGCTGCATCCCAGAACTGGAGTTTGAGGGGACACTTTTGGATTCACTCAACCAACTCCCAATTTGTGTGAGAGCTCTTTGCTTCTTGTCAGCCCAAAGGGGTGCAGAATGTACTGCTTTTTCTTGGTCAGCCCCCATGTGCAAAGTCCCTTCTTTCTCCCTTAGACATTTAAAATCGGCAGCTTCTTAGGAAACCAATACATATCAAAATGACCCCTAGATCTCAAAGAAATTTCTCTCGACAGAATCTGATCAAAGAAATTCCCTTTGATACAACCTGGAATATACATGCTTCTATGTGGGCTCTAAACTCAATAAATGACAATCTCCAAAGCAAACTTGTTTAAGCTATAAGATAGGGAGGGAATGCAAAAGGCAGTATTCAAACATAACCATCTGTTGTATTGCCCAGTGTGGCCCCCTAACAAAACAAAAACTAAATAAAGTAATCAATAAATTCAGGCTATGTTTCATAGGCAAATGTCTTTGAACGAGTTGTCTGCTTGGAAGGAATGTGGCAAGGGTGGTGGTCTCTGGTTCTTTTTTTGGTTGACTTTACAAAGTCAACCCAATTCACCCAGACATGATGATGACTTACTCCTGGCTCTGTGCTCAGGGCTCACTCCTGGTGGTGCTCAGTGGACCTTAAGGCAAATGCATACCTGGGTGCTATCTCTCCAGCCCTAGAGCTATCTCTCAGCTTCCAGACCCTTCCTTTACTTCCCCAACTGTCAGAATGAAAAAAAATATTGGTCAAGGTACAGACTGTCCTTTTAATGCCCTTTTCTGTTTCTCTGTCCTATATAACACAGTAGCAGTTATTCATTATTAAAAATGAAACAGTGGCAGGGCCCTTCTGGTCAGGATGGTGTCAATGTAAGCAAACATTTGGGGGACTGGATCTGCTTTGGACATGCGCAAATACAGATAAAGCTTTAAAAACGAGCCAGGGGGCAGAGAGACAGCACAGCAGGCGCAGCTGTACTTGCTGTGTATGCAGCCATCCCAGGTTTGATCCTTGCACTGTTTGCTCCCTGAGCACTGCCAGGAGCGACTCCCTGAAAGCCATCAGGAATAAGCCCTGAGCACAGGCGGGTGTCGGGGGACTGCCGGGGTCCCGACAGTGTCAGGACAGAGGTTGTCTTCTACCTCCGAGGACGCTGGGAGAAAGATGAAAACTCACGAGTCCGGTGCAGTTCCAAAAATGGCTTTTAATAGTACAAAAGCTCTTCCACAGCAATCCAATATAATGAACAAACTCTAGCTCTGGTCCGAACTTAGACCATACAAAGAGCCTAAGTCTCCCACCCAAAGAGAGAGGGATGCTCACCCGAGCTGAGTCCTACCCAGAAGGAGCAAAAGCCAAAGAGCAAAAGGCCAAAGCCAAAGCCAAAAGCCGCAGGGAGCCAAAAGCTGAAGGCTGAGGAACCAAAAAGGCAAAGTGGGGGGGGCCCCAAGTCAGCCCCTTTATATACACCAAAGTAATCCAATCGGGAGGTTGTCATGCCAACAAAGAACCCTAAACAGAGTGTATTGCTACACCCTATTGCAGGTATAAACAAAGGTTACACCAAGGACTAATCCCGAGATTATCTTTTATGTAAAAACACTGGAGAGAGAGGGGGCTGATATAAAGTAATACATCTTAACTTCATGAGCTTCATGTAATCTAGATGGTACCCACAAGGTCCTTCTTATTATTATCTGCACCAGGGTGATTCTGAGTATCTTGTTCTCATGTACTGAAAGGGTCATACTCGCCCTGCTTAGAGCAAACTAGTATGATCCTTCCTATAGTCTTCCTTTAGTCTCAGCGTAGCCAAGGTGGTAGTCTCCTGGTAAATTCTAACTGTCCCATGTTGGGTGCAGTGGGTATAAAGAGGAGCTGTGCCCAATCTAGAAAACATAGAAGTCTTAGTAGATAGATGTATAAGTCAGAAGTTATTCAATCAAGGTGACTTCTGTAACTGCCACACCCTAGAAGTGTTTACATAGAAGAGAGATCTCATTAGAATGAACCTTGGCTTAAATAAGATTAAGCTGGGAGTGAGCAAAACAACAAAACTCCCAGATTAGCTAAACATGTCCTCCAACAGGCGGGTATGGTCCCCAAACAAAACTAAAGCAGAAAAGTCACAGCTCAGCTCCTTAGCAAGGTCATCGTCTCTGTAGACCAGAAGCAGAAGTGAAAGGCAGGTGACAGGTTGGCTGCAGGCCCAAGCAGGGGAGGCGGGGTGCTGTCTCCTGCCTGCTTGGGACTTGGTCAGCTTCCCAGAAACAGACCTAAGGTCCAAGTGAGGCACCGGCCAGGGCTGAACTTGAGGTTGAGAAGTATCTCCACTCAACATAGGCTGCTAAGGACCACTGGCTTACAGGAAGTAGAATATTGAGAACACAGGTTCTAAAATTTATGTTTCCTGCTGGTCCCTTTTTTGGGGAAGTAAAAAGAAAAAATGACAAGTAACTTTCTGAAACTTTAACAAACACAAAAGCACCCCCAATTGCACCAAAGTCTTCCATCATCTCCCAGCACATTCTAGACCACTGGGGGCCTACTGGAAGGAATGAGGAGAGAAGCCTGGGGAAACAGGTTTAGGGGGAGACTGTTCTGGAAGGAGACACATGAGGTGAGTACAGGAGCACAATGTTGCATGCAGCCTGAGCCAGCCAGCCGCTTGGCCAAAAGGAGAGCGATTATCCTCAGGGTGAGATTCAAAACAGTAAGCCTGAAGAGGAAAGAGCAAAACTCCTAGAGTAGAAGAGCAGAAGAGTTGGGGAGAATGGAGGCTGGAATGATAGCACAGAGGGTAGGGCGTTTGTCCTGCAAGCGGGCTGATCCGGGTTCGATTCCTGGGCACACCATATGGTCCCTAGCACCGCCAGGAGTAATTCCTTAGCAAAGAGCCAGGAAGTAACCCCTGAGTATCGCCGGGTATGACCCCCAAAGGCAGAACGAAGAAGGAGGAGGAGGAGGAGGAAGAGGAAGAAGAGGAAGAAGAGGAAGAAGAGGGAAGAAGAGGAGGAAGAGGAGGAAGAGAGAGGAAGAAGAGGAAGAAGAGGAAGAAGAGGAAGAAGAAGAGGAAGAAGAGGAATAAGAAGGAGGAGGAGGAGGAGGAGGTAGAAGAGGAAGAGGAAGAGGAAGAGGAAGAGGAAAAAAGAAGGAGAAGGAGAAGGAGAAGGAGGAGAAAAAGAAAAAAAAGGCCAGAGTGAGAAGGATGTATGCTTTGTGTTGCTTGCAGCCCATCCCAGTTTGATTGCCAAATACCCCATATAGTCCCTGATCTGTGCCAGGAGTGATCCCTGAACACAAAGCCAGGACTAAGCCCTGGGCATTGTCAGGTTTGGCCTAGCACCACGTTTCCCAAAATATGAAGAAAAAGAGAAAGGAATGAGGCTTACAAGGACTTGGCAAACCCAAAGTCCAAAAGGCACAAGGGAATCTCTCTTGAATGTTAATCAAGAAATCAACTGCTGGGCCCGTCACCTCTGGGGGTCCCGAAGCAGCCGGATGAGACTCGCCCATCACACTAGCCACCATTTTCGCTGTCCAGACGCTGGGAAACTGCCTCACCACCAGATTAACAGAGCAAAACCAGTTCGAGCCGAGGCTGCCCAGAAGCGGGAATCACTGGGAATTCGCCAGATGGAGTCAGGGTTCGCCATTCCCCCGATCCATTTTGTCGAGCCTGTGGCCTCCACCAGGAGCTTCCCTGGGCTGCCAGCCATAGCATGAAGAGAGGCTCACAAGCGCCGGGGAGGCTGGAGCTCGGGCTCGCCCTGGGCCCAACTGACTATGGGAACCCCAGGAGGGCAGACGGGTTTGGGGAGTGGGCCCGTCACCCTCTGGGGGATCCCGAAGCAGCCGGATGAGACTTGCCCCATCACACTAGCCACCATTTTTGCTGTCCAGACGCTGGGAAACTGCCTCGCGGACCAGATTAACAGAGCAAAACCAGTTTGAGCCCAGGTTGCCCAGCCACAAGCAGCCGCACGGTCCATTCAAATAGTGGAAACAGTAATGTCTTTTAATGCACTGCATTCCACGAAGAGCATGAAAGTTTGCGGAGGGAGAGATAAAGAGGAGAGAAATGACATACAGAACCCGCCAAGTAGTTGAGGGTGTGGGAGGGGGAGGGAGGTGGGGACATTGGTGATGGGAGATGGGTTTGGGTGGAGGGATGGGTGTTGGAACACTGTAGAACCAAAACTCTACATGAGCATCTTTCAATTGTATGTCTAAAATGGTGTAATAATATTTGGGTGGGGGAGATAATAAAAAAAAATTAAATTAAAAAAGAACCAATTGTGAAAAAAAAGAAATCAACTGCTAATAAAGTATTCACCTCAGTTGAAAGAAAAAAGAATCTGATAAATAATTAAAAACAGATATTTTAAATGGAAGGCAGTTGAACAATAGAAAGAAATTACTAATAGGAAAGAAACAAGAGTTAAAATGGTGGAACAGGTCAGGAAGGAGTTCAAAAAGGACGGAGCACACGCTCTGCACGCGGAAACCCTGAGTTCCAGCCTGGCGCCTGTCTGAGGCCACTTGTCCCACCTACCCTGAGCTTGGCTTACAAGCACCACGGGTGTGGTCCTGACATTGTGGAAAAAAAGAGCAAAATGGAAGTTTTAAAAGGAAAAAGTCAAATATGTGAAAACAATTAGGAATCTTAGAAGTATAAAAGGAAACCCATGAAATTTAAAAAATGAAAATCTCGTGGGTTGCATGAACTCTAGACTTGGTACAGTCATTAAAAATAATTGAATTAAACGTAGTACTGGAGAGCAAGTTCACCCAAATCGTGGGTCCAGAAATAAAAAGTTTCGCATCCACATGGAGGAACACGGAGGGCAGGGGCCATAGTGGCAGCGCAGGGCTCGTGCAGTACAACAGGCCCGAGTTCTAGCCCACCACACATGGTCCCCAAGGACCTCTGTGTCCCTTTGGCCCCAGCACCACTGGGCCTGAGCAGTGCCACATCACTGGGCTTTAGCATTGCGGCCTGTCAATGAGCTGCAGACTGCCAGGGTTAACCACTGGGCCCACTGAGCATTGCATGGGAGGTACCCCTCAGAATAAAAAAAAGAAAAGAAACAAGAGAGCCAAGGAAACAGCATCGTAGTGGCAATGCTTCAAGGTGCTGACGGTTCTGATCACCAACATTCCATATATTGCCTGACACCAGTCAGAATAATTCCCGAGTGCAGAGTCACAAGTAATCCCTGAGCACCTCTGGGTGTGGCACAAAAAATGGATGATGGTTTGCACAGCTACACCATACAAGCTGCTGAAACTACAGCTAAACAGAGCAAATAGTCAAGGATTAATGGTTCAGAAAACCAAGGGCCCCCGTCCCTGCAGTTTGACAGGAATGCTCCAAGCTACTCGTGAGAACATTCAAGATAGAGGAGAACCTCTCAGAGGCGAGCAGAGGAAAAGACGAGGTGACCCAGCCTGAAGCCCAGCCAGCTGAGGCTCATCCTCGTGACAGCTACCCAAAAGGCAGACACGACATCAGAGCAGCTCAGGTCTGAAACTAAGGTTCAAAGAAGACCTGGAGAGACAGCACAGAAGTAGGAGCTTGCTTTGCTCAGGCTGACCCAGATTTGATCCAGGCACCCACCCACAGGGTCCCCTGAGCCCCACCAGGAGTGACCTCTAAGTGCGGAGCCAAGAGTTAGCCCTGAGCACCACTCGATGTGGCCCCTGAAACAAAAACAAAAGCAAATTATTCTGAAAGTGGTTATGTGTGTGTGTGTGTGTGTGTGTGTGTGTGTGTGATACCAATAAACAATTCATACTTTAATTGGGGTCTGGGCAAAAGCCCATTTCTAGCACCTCTCTATCTCATCCGTGCTATGGTGAAGAACAAGCTGAGAATACAATGCCAGCAGCTCCCGCTGAATAAAAGTGTCCCAAAAGGTGGCTGACCCAGCTCAACTGCCATGGGGGTATGGTTAGCAGTATGGCGAGGGGGCTAAATGCGCAAACGTCCCCAAGTGGGTGGGGCCTCTGATGAGTAAATGCTTTTTTTAACCTGGTGCACTGCTTGTTCTCCCTGCAAACAGCGAACTCACTGGTGGCAAAGGCACAGTAAGTGTCCCCGCAGCCCTGGGTTGGCTGTGTCTTGCCCACCCCTGAGCCTCCGGAGCTGATGTACAAACGAAAGCAGCAGCTCAGGGAGCATCCAGACCAGACCGCCTGCGCCGCTTCCCAGGCTACTGGGACTCCTGAGGGAAGGCCGGGGCTGAGTGGAAGGGACTCCTTGCAGGATAAATGTGGCCATCACCCGAGGCAGCCTACTGGATCCTTGGGGTACAGTGCTGGGACTCTGCCGCCATGATCAAGACTCATGGTTTCCGGGGCGCTGGGCCCATGCTCATAGCGCTGGGACGAGCTTTGCAGTTCCAGCCAGCACCAGACGAAGGTTCTTATTTGTTCCTCCCTCCCTCCCCCTTCCCCCCCCCCTTCCTGGTGGAGGGATGGGTGTTGGAACACTGTAGACTGAAACACGATCATGAAGAGCTTTGTAAACTGGTCTATCTCATGGTGATTTAATAAAATAAATAATGGCATCTCAGGCACCTCAATCCAACACCCCACTCATCCCCAGTGTATCCACGTCCCTCTCCCAAGGAACGAACACCCCTACCCCACCAATTCAAATGTGTGGTCAGTGTTCCCAGTATGTTGCCTTTGGCCCTTTGTTCCTACCTCACTGTGCGATTCACGCCCAACCTAGGGGTGGGATGGTGCCGCCATTCGCAGGGCCCGCCCACCCCGCACCCTGCTTCCATGGCCCCACAAGGTGGGCACCCAAAGACTAAGGGACAGAAGAATGTGCTACACCTGGTGTGGGGATGAGTTTTTTAAAAAATATTTTATTATACCACTGTGAGATATACAATCACAAAGATGTTCATGATTGGGTCTCAGTCATACA
>JAJIBD010018297.1:0-26407 GCA_021461705.1 Cryptotis parvus
GGATGCTGACCATGAGGCGGTCCATCAAACTAGTGGGAACAGTTATGTCCTTTAATGTACTGCATTCTACGATGTGTAGGAAAGTTAGATGGAGGAGAGAGAGAGAGAGGAGAGAAAAGACATACAGAACCCGCCAAGTAGTTGAGGTGTGGGAGGGGTGAGGAAGGTGGGGACATTGGTGATGGGAGATGGGTTTAGGTGGAGGGATAGGTGTTGGAACACTGTAGAACCAAAACTCTACATGAGCATCTTGCAATTGTATGTCTAAAAGTGGTGTAATAAAATTTGGGGAAAAGGAAAAAAAATAGTCCCTGAGCACCATTGGGTGTGGCTCCAAAACAAAAAAAAATTTAGGAGGCAGGAGCAATAGCACAGTGGGTAGGGCATTTGTCTTGCACGCAGCCAACCTGGGTTTGATCCCCCGCATCCCATATGTCCCCAAGCATTGCCAGGAGTAATTTCTGAGCGAGGAGCCAGGAGTAACCTCTGAGCATCGCCGGTGTGACCCCAA
This sequence comes from Cryptotis parvus, assembly GCA_021461705.1. Taxonomy (NCBI): domain Eukaryota; kingdom Metazoa; phylum Chordata; class Mammalia; order Eulipotyphla; family Soricidae; genus Cryptotis; species Cryptotis parvus. Next base: position 512 of record JAJIBD010018297.1, read on the forward strand.
AATGCAAAAAAAAAAGACCTTAAAAAAAAAAAATATATATGTATATTAGTGCATGGATGTTGAAAACGCACTTGTTTGAGGGTGCTGATAAACTTGAATTTCCTGTGATATGAATAATTTTGCCCTAATATAACTCCGATCTGCTTACAATAAATCTCTTCTTTCAAAATGAAATGAGACCAAAAAATAAAAGGGAAATAAGTCAATTGAGTAAAATCTTTATGCCATAGAGGTTAGTTTTGAGATAGGTATTAGAGTCCAATGAAATCTTAAGCCAAGGTGGGTAGACGTGCACCCTTCCAGAACCAAGTGTCAAACCCAAGATTCAATCCCCAGCACCCATCTGATCCCCCAAGCCAGCCAGGAGTGATTCCTGAGTGCAGAGCCAGAAGTAAGCCCTGAGCACCAGCAGGTATGTCCCCAGTCAAAACCGCCTTGGGACTGGAGCGCAGCACAACAGGCTGAACACATGCTGGCCTCCAAGCCCTGAGCCAGGAGTGGCCCCTGAGGACCACCAGGCCAAATAAATAATCAGATCCGTGGAATCGATTCTGAGCAAAGGAATTGTCATGGGGGGGTCAAAGTCTATGTGTCGCTTCATAGACACCACTCAATGCACAATGTCCGGTGGTAACCATGGGACCCTCCCCACACTCTCATGCTGTTTCCAAGCCCGCATGTTCCTGCAGAAGACACTGGCTTATTGGGGGAGCCGTAGGGGGCTAGGGGGAGCAGAGAGCCCATCCCACCCACTTCTCTTCCTTCCTGTCACTGCTCTGGTGCGGAGTAGTCAACATTTACTCCAGCATTCCCCAGATCCTTTACTGCACTGCCTCTGCAGCGCCAGGGCGTAGGTGCCATTTATTTTATTCCCAGTTTCCAGATGAGAAGGCCGAGGTTTCCCCCCACCCTGCCCTGGACGCTGGCTGCTCCCATCCCCAGTTACCAGCACCATGCCGCCCTCCTCTCCTCCCCCCATGACAGTCTGCTGTCCTGTGTCCTGGTATGGTTGGCCTTGAGACCTGTCCACCTTCATCGTGGGGTGGTCAGCCAGGTGAGCACTGCTAGCCTATGGGTCAGAGGAGAGGAGGAGGGGGAGGACGGGCTTGTCACCTGACCCTGAAGGACAGGATGTCAAGTTAATGAGCCTGTGGCCCTCTAATTAGCTGTCAGTTACCTCAAATGAATCAAGTCCTCGCCTAATTAAGCACCATCGGCAGGTGGGCACAAAGCCCGGCATTGTGTGGAGGCCATGAGAAAAGCCGGCTGGCAAACTTGGTTAGGATCAGTGCTGCGCAGGGCTCGCCCGAGGCTCAGCTCCCTGGGGCCCTCTGTCCCCGCACCACGTGCCTGTCCCCAGATCTCCTGGGCCACGGTGGCCTGTGCCTCCTGGAAGGGATGTGCCAAGCTGAGTGGCTGGTGACATAGCCTTGGGGCTCTGGGGACGTGGCCAGGCAGAAGAAGTGACGGTTGGTGCAGGAGCAGCACCCACCGGGCAGAGGGGAGTCCCGCGCGGCCAGCCTGGCCCATCCTGGGCTGCCATTTGCTGAGTCACAGTTTTTAATCTCTGGGGAAATAAAAAAATGTTTACAACAACTTATTGAGTGTTTGTGGAGTTTTGATGAGAGAAGGGCCAGTGGAGCACATGTGTGGAAGAGACCCTCGCAGATGGCGCTGAGAGGCTGGGAGCAGGATGCCTGGCCTCAGGCCCACGAGACGGTGATGAGTGCCGGGCCGACGGTGGCCCAGTGGCTTTGCATGCAGGAGGCCGAGTTCAATCCCCAGCACCACCCGGTGATCCCTGAGCATTGGAGTAGTCCCCAAGCATCCCCAAGCTGGGTGAGGCCCCAAATAACAAAAACCACGGGTAATATGTCAAACAAAAACCAAATTTGGAGGCCTCAGCAGCCTCTCAGCCGAAAGTGTCGGCCCCCGAGCAGGTAAAGGGATTGCTAGGACGCAGGAGTGCAGGGGATGCCCCGTCACGGCCTCGCCAGCCCATCTCCCAGTGCCTTTTGGGGTGAACACAGTCTGGGGTCCCAGGGCCAGTGAGATGACCGCAGGCCTCCCACCCGCCCCGCAGAGGCAGAGCAGGAAGTCTCCAGCTAACCCTGAGACTTGCCCCTGACGTGGTCCTAGAGGCAGGACCCCACTGTCCAGGCACAGGGCAGGGTGAGGCTCGGGTCAGCTGGGCTTGTGCCCCTATGATGAGCAGGTGCCCCCGACTGAGGCCAGTCCTAGGACCCTGTCCCTCAGACTGCCCCACCCACCCGCTTCTCCTGCGCGCGGATCCTGGCAGAGGGTGCCTGATCTGCCGTCAGGGCAATGCCATGCGGTGTTAGGCAACGCTGCTCCTTTGCTTTAACCTCCCGTGGCCCAGTCACTGTCACAGGCAGATGTGTACTGTGCTTCCTAACGAAGGCCTGGCAATAAAGGGCCGACTGCAGAAACGCTTGCTACAGAGATGCCGCGCTCACACTGGGCAAGGATGTTTGTTTCCATGTCAGGGACCCAACCCAGGGCCTCACGTCTGAGGCATGTGCTCTGCCACCGAGCCACGTTCCTGGCCAGAAGCTCAGGATGGCAAAGCTGGTGCCAGGTCTCACCCCTCTCCACCATGAGAGATGGGGGCTGGGCAGGGTGCGCGCCAACCAGGTGGTACTGGGAACTGCCCCAGGGTCAAGGCTATGCCAGCGGGTGAGGCTCTCCAAGAAAGGAGGAGGAAGGGGCAGGACATGCCAGGAAGAGGGAGTGCCAGAGGCCCGCAAACATGGCGAGTTCAGGAAATCTAGGCACTTCCTGCGGTCACTCTAGGAAAGGAGGCGGGAAACAGGCTTCACCCTGCAGGGTTGTGGGGCACCGCTGGAAGCCTTACTGAGATTTGATTTTTTTTTTTTTTTGCTTTTTTTGGGTCACACCTGGCAATGCTCAGGGGTTTCTCCTGGTTCTGCACTCAGGAATTACTCCTGGCGGTACTCGGGGACCATATGGGATGCCGGAGATCGAACCCAGGCCGACCCAGGCCAGCCGAGTGCAAAGCAAACTCCCTACCCGCTGGGCTATCGCCCGGCCCCCTTACTGAGATTCTGACCCTCCCCCCCCCCAGGGGGAGCTGGATGCCGCAGGGATGGCATCTGTAAGTCTGTCGGTGTTTCATGTTTGGGGCTGAGGGTGACCCCCAACTCAGTGGTCAGGAGATTGATTCTGGGGCCACTGTGGGTAAAGCTCGACCTCTGGGCAGCTCCCCAGCCCCTACTGCTCTCTGTCCCGAGAGCCCAGTCTCTGGCAGCGAGGCTGCTTCCAGAATATTCCAGACAGCTCCTGGCTGCCTACAGGCGTGGATACCAGTGTGGGAGCAGATTGAACCCATGCTCGAGGGGACGCTTGAGTTCCATGGGGGCTTGAATGGAGAAGACATGAATTAGGGGAGCTGAGGGACCCCCAAATGCCGACAGCCTGTCTTAGGGAGCCCGGGAGACATATGGCTGGATCCCCAAGACCTTCCACATCAAAGCAAGTCCAGGTACCGACCCTAAGATCGCCCAGCCAGAGGCCCCTGTCAGACGCTGCTCTGGAATAGCCAGAGGCAACCCTTGGGGGAGGGGAGGGAAGGCTTCTGCAGACACAGAAGCTAGTGCCCCCAAACTCCCTAGCCTGCGGGACCCCGGCCTCTATCAAACTGTGGGAGGCAGGAATGAGCCCTGATGAACGCACTTGATCATACTCTCTCTTCTTTTCGTAGAGCTCAGGTAGAGGCACCGCTTATTTATTTATTCATTCATCCACTCATTCACTCATTCATTCATTCATTTTGCTTTTTGGGTCACACCCAGCGATGCTCAGGGGTTACCCTGGCTCTGCACTCAGGAATCACTTCTGGCACTGTGTGGGGGACCATATGGGATGCTGGGGATCGAACCCTGGATTGACTGCATGCAAGGCAAACCCCCCTACCCGCTCGGCTATCGCTCCGCCCGAGACACCGCTTTAAAACTGAAGGACCTGGGCAGGAGCGATGGTACAGAGTAAGGTGTTGCCTTGCACACAGTCGACCCGGTTCAATCCCCAGGAGCCCATACGCTCCCACGAGCACTACCAGGAGTAATTCCTGAGAGCAGAGCCAGGAGTAACCCCTGAGCATCGCTAGGTGTAAACCTCCCCACCAAAAAAAGTCAGGAACTAGAGAGTACAAGGATTAAGGCTATTGCCTTGGACCACTGTCCAGCATGATGCCCCCACGCGGCACCACGAGTGGCTCCTGAGCATAAAGGCAGCCTTGAGCTCCGAAGTTGTGACCCAAAGACCAAAATAATAATCAAGGGACCGGAGCGATAGCCCAGCGGGTAGGGCGTTTGCCTTGCACACGGCCGGCTCATGCCTGCCCGGTTCGATCCCCGGCATCCCATATGGTCCCCCGAGCACCGCCAGGAGTATTTCCTGAGTGCAGAGCCAGGAGTAACCCCTGAGCATTGCCGGGTGTGACCCAAAAAAGCAAATAATAATAATAATAATAATAATCAAAACATCATCACCATCATCAGAGTCAGGAGCCATTGCTGGAGGGCTCAGCCCGAATGCAGGCTTTGCAGGCAGACTGCCCGCAGACTGCAAGGCCCTTGAGCCCCCTGAGCACTGCTGGTGTGGCTCCCAAAGGGAAATAAAAAAATGAATAAATAACAAAAGAAAAGATCCCAAGTAAAGATAAAGAATAGGAAGGACGGTGGTTGCTGTGGAAAAGACGGAACCACCTTGCCAGATTACAGGAGGAGGAGACAGTGGGAAGGGCTGTGTCCACCAGCGGGGTGCGCCCCTCCTTGGAGCTCAGGGTGCTGGGTCCTGCCGGGTCCCACGCAGGCTCCTGGCCCGGGGGTTAGCTGAACCTCGCAGGGCCAAGGCCCCGCCCACTGGCCAGGTGTGAGGGAGGTCTAGCCCTGAGTCAAGACGGCTGGGACCTTTTCCGAAGTCCCAGAAGCTCTACCCGGGACTGTCGGGCACCTCAGGACTGGAAGCCGTTTAGGACCGTTGGCTATTCTCCCCCTGCAGCGTCAGGAGACCCGGGACAGGCTCCCACCCCACCTGTCCCGTGGGTCTCGCCTTTTCCAGCCTGGAGCGGCCGGTCCGGCTATGCCTGATTTCGCCGCCAGAGGGCGCCGGAGCAGCCCTGCGGCCCCCCCCTTGGCCCAGCTCCCCGGCTCCCGAGGACGTTGTCCAACCTCTGGGCCTGACTAGGTGGGGTGCTAGTATCCTGAGTTCTAGTACCCAGCACCCTGAGCTCCAAGGAGGGGGCGCACGCCGAGTATCCCCGCTCAGTGCTCTCCAGCCTTACTTCTGCCCTGGTCCCACAGCGAATGCCTGGGCAGAACCAGAAACCCAGGGCGCCGGTCCTGACCTCTCAGAGGTTTCTAAGCAACCGCACATTTATCCAGCTAGCCATCCGGGGAAACTGAGGTCCGGAGCATGCTAGGGTCTGTTTGTGGGTGGCCTGGCCTGTCAAGGACAGGCAGGAGGCCAAGCCTAGGAAGCCTGTCCCTGACCAGATGGTCCCCGCAGCAAACGCTGCAGGGGACAGAGGGTGCCGAGGTGGGAGTGGGGGGTGTGGCTGCTGGTGACTGACTGGGGGGAGGGGGGGGGGCAGATGCGTGGGGTGGAGGCCAGAGCCCCAGCACGTTAATGACTTTCACTCCTGCTTGAGGACTAATCCCGTTGCTCTGCAGGACCCTCAGACCACCCTCCCTAATCCGCTGCCTCCCTCTGGCGTACACCCTCCCACCAGCCCGCCCCTGAAGACGGCAGCCCGGACACTATCCGCCACCTGGGTCCCACTTCCAGGGCCCCAAAGGGACAATCAGGGGCCCAAAACTCCTTCACCAGCTTCTACCTGCCCTTCTCCTCGTGCCCATCCCCGCCGCCTTCCCAAAAGAGCTGCTGCCTTTGGGGGTGGAGGGGGAGGGGCTGTTTCTTTTGCTTTGGATTTGGGGCCACACCCATCGCTGCCGTCAGAGATCACTGCTGGCGAGGACCATGTCGGTGCTCCAGTCCCAGCCTCTGTCCCTTTTAAAGCAGGTTTTGTGTTTATTTCTCTCTCTCTCACAGATACTCACAGAGACTCACAGATATGGGACAGAGCTGCTACTTGCTCTCCCTGTGCCCAGCTGCTCACGAGGCGCCCAGGAGGGATGGCGGGTTCCTAGCCCTGGCCCGCCACCCCAGCAGAGCCTTGCAACAAGCCAGACGACCCCCACTCCATGAGGGCCTCTATTTTCCACATCCTGACTTCCCCCTCCTCAGAACTCTACCCAGCAGACCAGCCTATCAGAGCCTGGCTCGCGTGGCCACTTGTGGTCACACAGTTCGCAATAAATGCTGGATTTAGAGATGACTACAAGGGTATGCTACCAGCACGGCAGAGCCTGGTAAGCTACCCGTGTCATATTTGATATGCCAGATACCAGTAACAATTATAGACCTCATTCCCATGTCCTGATGGAATGGTTTGAGGCTCTTTATGTTCCTGGAGCAAGCAGGGGCCCTTGGGTTCTATAGCATGAGACAGGACATACGGATATGTTACTGGTGCCTGCTTGAGCCAATCAATCTGTGTTTATTTCTACAGAAGGAATTGTCAGGCGAGAGATTGGGCCCCTGTTCCTGTTAGCAAACTGGAGAGAGGAGAGCCTGCTCCAAGCAGTGCCCACGCAGTAGGATGAGGGAGAGCGGGTGCTGGGTGTCCCTTACGACGCCCTTGTCATCCGTGGGACAGACCTGGCGGCCGTGAGCAGGGGCTCAGATTTATTCCCTGTGACCAGCAAGGCCACTCTGCTTTGGGCACCACCCTGAGGAGGCTGCTCGCCCAGTGGGGCGCTCCTCAGGCCAAGGCTTCCAGCCCTCATTCCAGAAGCAGGTCCTGTCTGGGGACCCCACCCCATTGTACAGGTTGGAAAGTCGGGTCAGAGTCAAGCTGCGGTGAAGCTGGCATCAAATCTCGACCCAAAACTTTCATTTTGTTTTGGGGCCACACTGGGTAGTGCTCAGGGCTTACTCCTGGAAGGTTCTGGGAACAAAATGGGATGCTGGAGATCGAGCCCAGGCTGGCCTGCAAGGCGAAAACTCTGCCCACTGTTCTATCACTTTGGTCCCCTTCAACTCCAAACTCTTCAGGGGATTCAGCTGCCCTGAGACCCACCGCTACCAGGAGCGCTGGCCCAGGGGTAGTGGTCAGAAGTATTCAAGTGATGCTGAGGGGCTGCCAGTCAGGGAGCCTGGGGTCACTGCCCTCTCTGCAGCCTGGGCATGGCCCTCTTTGGCCCTCAGCCTCTTGGTCCTACCTTCTGCTGCTCCTCATTTACATGAATTAACTCTCCCCAATTATCCATCCAGCTGTCCCAACCGTGATCTGTGAATGAATTAAAATCAAAATATAATTTAATAATGGCTGATAGGAAGGAGATTAGTTGTTACAGAAAAGGAAAAGCTGAGAGCCAACTAGTTGCCCTTAATCCAAGCCAATACCATCGTTATTTGGGGAAAGCGGTCCTGGCCAGCCTGTCAGGCAAGGAGCGCAAGTGGAGGGATTGGAGGGAGCCCAGGTGGATCCAGACCTCCCCCAAGAGACGATCCAGGCCCAGGAGAGTGACCCCAGCGCAGCTGTGGGCAGGCAGGTGCCACCCGTCCCTGCCTCACTCTTCTTTATTCAAGTGGGCTTGGGGCTCCTGGGGAATCTTCTCCCTCCAAATTCTAGGTGCTCTCAAATCAAACCCTGAGTGTTCCCAGGTCATCCCTGCTGGCCCCTGCTTGGTGTCAGACACGGGTTCAGAGGAACTCAGAACACTCCAGGATCTGGGAGCGCAGAACTCCCCAGAGGGCATCATGGTCAGGGAGGGAGTCGGGGTCGGCTCCATGTCCAAGAGATGGGCCGATGGGGCCGGGAGCGATAGCCCGCGGGTGGGGGCGTTTGCCTTACACGCGCCAGCCTGAGCTGGCTCGGGTTCGATCCCCGGCATCCCATATGGTCCCCGAGCACCGCCAGGAGTAATTCCCTGAGTGTAGAGCCAGGAGTAACCCCCTGAGCATTGCCGGGTGTGACCCAAAAAAAGCAAAAAAAAAAAAGGGGGATGAGCTCACCCAGCAGAACCTCTGGGCGCCCCAACTCTAGCTAATGCCTGCGCCCAGCGGGGAAGCGGGCCTGGGCACTTCCCATTCGCCCTTACTCAGCTTCAGGAAGCCTCCTGTGACCTCCCAGCAGGGTCTCCCCAAGGCTTCTGGGGTGTCTCGGTGTTTCCTGTCAGGTTCCTTGGTACTGCAGGGCCCGGAGCCTTTTTGTCTCCATGTCACCGATGTGGTGGTACATGGTTTCTCTGCAATGTTGAGTGACTCAACTTACTCCCTCCAGAAAGCCTGTGGCTGTCACACACACACACACACACACACACACACACACACACACACACACACACACCATCAGATAACACTGCTTGGGGTTCAGGGATGGCTCAAGAGGCTGGAGCACAGGCTTTGCATGTGGGAACCTTGTCCCACATGGACCCCTGAGCGCCCAGCTGGAAGGCGCCCTAGTACTTCTGGTGGCCCAAACATCTGTGTACATATAGACTAGTTAGTTGGGGATGTACCTTGCAGACAAACACTGCCTTGCATCTGTGAGGCCCTGGGTTCAGTCCCCAGCACCAAAAAAGAAAGAAAGCAAGTGACTTTCAGAGAAGTTATAAAGAGGGTCGGATGGACACATACTTTAGATATCTCGATTCCTGGTGTTTGAGGAGGGCCATGAAACCAGCATGCTGATTTATTTACATTGGCTTTGAGGCCACACTGGGCAGTGCTCAGGTCTTATTCCTAGCTCTGTGCTTGGCGGCTCAGAGGATCATGCAGTGAGCTGGAAACGGAACTGGAGGTAGCCGCATGCAAGGCAAGTGTCTCGCTAGCTGCACTATTGCTCCAGTTCCAAACCTGCATTTTACTGGATCCTGAGGGTCATGAACAGGACAAGGTTCCACACCCTCCCAGAACCCCTGCCTGAGAGCTGCAATGCTCTTAAATAAAGACTGGGGAGCTGACTAGGACCCCACTATAATGGGCCCCTCTGGCACCCCTGGAAGCCCCCCCACCCCATGCTTACCCAGCCCCCTCTCCACCTCAGCCCCCTCCTATATACCCTCCCCACAGAGCCCCTAGTCCCACAGGCTTTGCATGTGGGAACCCTGGGTTCCATCCCAGCCCCACATGGTCTCCCGAGCACCCAGCTGGAAGGCGCCCTAGTACTTCTGGTGGCCCAAGGCACTTCCTGAAGTGTCTGTGGGACCTGGGGCTCTGTGGAGAGGTTATACAGGAGAGGCTGAGGTGGAGAGCGGACTTGGTAAGCATGGGGTGGGGACTTAGTACACCCCCAACTAACTTGGTCTATATAACCTCCTATATAACACCCCACACACACACACACACATAGAGCCCTGAGTCCCTGTTCATACTAGCTCATACTACAGGCGGGGGCAGTCTCCTGGGTAGCCGGGCCATGGGATAATTTGATATTCAAATCCTGGCAAAGACCCGCTTCAAATTGCTGCAAATTAAGCTGATTTGGTCCGGCTGAATGAGGGATTTGCTTCTGTGGATCAACCCTTCCCAGGACTTGATGAGGTCAGGATTAGTGCTGAAGCATCCAAGAGCAAGCCCCTGGGCTGGCCAGGTTGGCTAGGAGTGGGGTGCTCCCCTCCTCATCGCCGGGTGCTCCCTCCTCATCCCCCTGCAATACTCACCAGGCCCTGGAGTTGGGATACTTCGCAGGGTCTCAAAAATCAACTCTGGAGCCGGAGCAATAGTACAGCAGGAAGGGCATTTGCCTTGCATGCAGCCAACCTGGGTTCGATCCCGGCATCCCATATGGTCCCCTGAGTACCACCAGGAGTAATTCCTGAGTGCAGAGCCAGGAATAACCCTGAGCATTGCAGGGTGTGACCCAAAAAAGCAAAATAAATAAATCATCAGCTCTTCCCTGGAAAGCAGGCCTGTGGGCACCAAATGAACGTGCTCCCTCACCTGTCCCCGGAGGGCCTGTTCTGTCCTCAAAGCCCTCTGTGGCCCTCACCTGAGCTCTCCACACACACCTGTGATCATTTTGCAAATGCGACCAGGGAGCAAGGCGGCTCTGCTAGCCTCGCAGCTACTGGTGCCCACTTGCCTACAAGCTGCTCTCAGCCACTGCTGCCCACTTGCTGTGTGCCCAGGAGGAAGGCTGTCTCTGGGCCATCCCTGCTCCAGGGCCACGAGGCAAACATGCCCATCAATAAGCAGCAGCCAGGGCAGCCCCAGCAAGCACTCCCCAAGCATCGTTCAAGGTCACTACAAGACCCGCTGGGAAGCAGCAAAGCAAGGATTGGAACTGGACCCTGGGTTTGTCTGGCCAGCAGCGCCCTCGGCTCCTCCTGGAGGCCGGCCTGCTCCTCACCCCAGTCACGGCAACCCCTCCCCGGCACAGCCTCATTTCCATCTGTTTTATCAAGGCCTGGACGGTATATTGCAGCCATTCCAAATTGCACCATTAAAGATTTTATGCTGGAGACGTTAAAATTAAAAAAGATCTATGTGCAAAGAGTCACAACAAATTTAATCAACTTGATTTAATAGAAAACAGCAAATGGAATTTATGATACTCCAAAGACAAGGGAATTTTTTTTCAGAATGAAAAATAATAAAAAGCACTTTGTGGAAAACAGAAAGTGGGGTGGGATGGGGGAAGAGCTTATCAGAACCTAATCCGTAGCAACAACCCCACTCGGGGCTGTTGGCCTGCGACTCCCAGCTGCCATTAAAATATTAAAGATAAATCTAATCGTCTCTTTATCCAAAATAAGCGACTTTTGTGTAGGGAGAAAACACTAACCCTTTGGGAAGAGAATTAGTCCTAATGCATCAAATGGAATTTTGTCCAGGCTGGGGCAAAATAGGGTTTAGAGGCAAAGGAGCCAGTAATAGAAATAAAACCCAGAATCACAAATTAAAAACCCTCATTTGCACGAATTAAAAGGGCTCACAAAAGGGCTGGAAGCTCTGTCATGCCCTCCCCAGCCCCCTCCTGCCTGCCTTGGTCCCCAGCCCAGCCCTGACTGTCCCCTCCAACCCTGCCCTTCAGGCCCGAGAGAAGCTGACCTCATCACCGCTTTTGCTTCTGTTTTCATCTTCCCGCCTTTCTTGTCTCCTCCTTTCTCTCCTTCCTGCCTTCCTGGCTTCCTTCCTTCCTTCTCTTCCTTTCTTCCTCCCTCCTTCTCTTTTGTTTCATTTTTATTTTTGGCATTTCGGGCCACATCCAGCTCTGCTCAGGGGTTCCTCCTGGTTCTGCTCTCAGGAATCACTTCTGGCAGTGCTGGGGGGTGGGGGTGTCCATATGGGATGCCGGGGATTGGACTTGGATCCACCGCAAGCAAGGCAAATGCCCTACCCACTGTACTATCAATCTGGCCCCCCCTTCCTTCCTACTTTCTTTTCTACCTTCTATCCTTGTTCTCTCTCCTTTCTTCCTTTCTTTTCTTCACTCAGTAATGCTGGGAATTGAATCAGGCCTTGGAGTCCTCTGAGCCTCCCTTGGCCGAGTCTGGGTGTCAGAGCCAGGGTCAGAGTGAGAACTGTACTCAAGCCTTCATGGCCTGATTCTGTGCCAGCCACGGAAGACAAAGGGCCCAAAGGGCTGGAGCCAGGTGGCTGGGCCTGACAATGCTCGATCCTCTCCCCCACTTGCGCTTGCTAAGGCATTCCTAGTGGGGGTAAGGGAGTGTTGGCGCTTTGATCTTGGCCAGGAGAAATGGCCTCCAGCTGGCCCAGCTGTGCCCTCACTGGGCTTGTGCTCTGGTCTGTTCTTGGCTCTTCTCACCTGTCCACACATAGTGGACAGTGTTCTTGGCTCTCCCCCGAGGCCACACGTAGTGCCCCTGAGGGTGCAATATGAGGGCCACGACCCCCAGACGCCACAAGCTTTGCCCAGGTGTGCTTCCACCTGGCCTCCTGGGCCTACAATGAACACCTGATAGTGTGGGGGGGTCTTGATACATTTGTTTGTTTGTTTTGGGGCCACACCTGGTGATGCTCAGGGCTTATTCCTCTGTGATCATATATCACTCGTGGAGGGTTCTGGGGAGCACATATGGGATGCCACGGATCAACCCGGGTTGGCCATGTGTAAGCCAAGCGCCCTTCCCACTGTTCTATTGTTCCAGCAGCCTTTAATACATCTTTTTTTTTTTTTGCTTTTTTGGGTCACACCCGATGATGTTCAGGGGTTACTCCTGGCTCTGCACTCAGGAATTACTCCTGGCGGTGCTCAGGGGACCATATGGGATGTCGGGATCGAACCCTGGCCGGCATGGGCCGGCCGCTGCAAGGCAAACGCCCTACCCGCTGGGCTATCGCCTCCGCCCCTTTAATACATCTTTACGTGACAAATAACCCCTGAAGTGAAGTCTCAGCCCCTGTCCCATCCATGGTCTAGTTGGGATTTCTGGTTTGGGGGTGAAAATGCTGAGGTGGAAACTTCTGAGCATCCCTGGCGATGACTCAGCGGTGACTCAGCATGACGGTGATGTCACTCTCTAGTGTGGAGCGACAGAGACAGGAACGCAGACCTGGGCCCAGGTCATCTTTGCACTCGGGTTAGACCGGCTGAGACCCCTCATGTGCACTCAGGCTTGCTCTACAGGATCTTGCCTCCCCCCGCCCGCCCCCTTCTCTTTCTTATTTATTTACTTATTTATTTATTTATTTATTTATTTTTGCTTTTTTTTTTTTTTTTTTTGTCACACCTGGCAACGCTCAGGGGTTACTGGCTTTCACTCAGGAATTACTCCTGGCAGTGCTCAGGGGACCATATGGGATGCCGGGATCGAACCCTGGTCGGCCACATGCAAGGTAAACACCCTACCCGCTGTGCCTTTGCTCTGGCCCCAGCCGCCCCTTCTCTTTCACACAGCTGTGAACTGTTTCCTTGCATGTGTGAAGCCTGGGTTCAATCCCCAGCACCCCCCTCCCAAAACAGTGCCTTTTCAGAGGTGGTCCCAATAAACACCCCATCGCACCATGCAACCAACACCTGTCTCAGCACATGCTTCTTCACAGTGGGCAGGGTTCAACTTTTTCTGATTCTGACCCAATATTCGCTCACTGAGAAATGCCACACGGGCCAGCGCTACCAGCAACTTAGGATTCATAATGTTGATTTCTGAAAGTAAAGCAAAGCAAAGTGCGTCTAAATGATTGGTCAGATGGGCCGAGGAATAGCTCAAAGGGCTGGCCTGGGCGTGCTTCGCCTGCAAGAGCCCTGGGTCCCGCCTCCTGGCACCTAAGCACCATGGGGAGTAGGAAAGCCCTGAGCAGTCAGCTGAGGAGTAGCCCCTGAGCACTACCAGGTGTGGCACAAACAAAAACAAAATAGAACAGCTTGAGGGGCTGGAGCGATAGTACAGCGGTGAGGGCCTTTGCCTTGCACGCAGCCCACCTAGATTTGATCCCCAGCATACCATGTACTGCCTGAGTGCAAAATCATGAATAACCCCTGAGCATCTCTGGGTGTGACCCAGAGACTCTGGGGTGAGAGTCCCAGGCCCAGCCCTGGACACCAGGCTCATTAGAGGGTCAGTGTGAAACAAGTTACCTTGACTGTGCTGGGAATTTGTTTTCAGATTCAGAAAACGGAGGTGAAACATTCTTTTCATTCCGTCTTTTGCTTTTGTACCGGGGCTCAGACCTGGGGCCTCTCACATGCTCCGTTGCCGGGCTACGCCTCAGTCGGATGAGCCTTCTCTGGGAGGCATCTCTGCTGTTGTCTGTGCAAACGGTGAGGCTTACAACCCAGCTCCACAGACCAGAAGGGGCGGGTGTGTGAAGAAGGCCTTCGGATCCCAGAACCCTGCCAGGGAGGTGTTGAACCAAGGTGCCAACAGCATGCTGCAAGGACCACGTAAAGAGATGGGCCATGCGGGCACAGGCGGGCAGGTATCCTGAGAGGGCAAAAGGTGGCCCCTGGACTCCACAGTGCTCCTCTCCCCATCCTCTTTGCCTGTGTCCAGTTCCGGCTGTGTGGATCTGATCAGCAGGCAAGGAGACCCCCACCTAAGCACCTGCCATGGCGCCCCAGCTCCTGGGCCCCACATGGTGTCCTGCTTCCTCTCCTTCTGGTCCCAGGACAACAACGGAGGATCCTAGATCTCTGGGCAGGGCTGGGGGATTACGGAAGGGGGTCAATTCAGACTATTCTTGTCTGGAATTCTATTCTAGCTGGAGCACAGGTAGAGCACAGCCAGGAGTAATTCCTGAGTGTAGAGCTCAACTCCTGAGCATCATGGGGTATGATACAAAAGAACAAAAAAAAGAAAGAGGAGGAGGAGGAAGAGGAGGAGAAGGAGTAAGAGAGGAGGAGGAAAAGAAGAAGAAGAAGAAGAAGAAGAAGAAGAAGAAGAAGAAGAAGAAGAAGAAGAGGAAGAAGAAGAAGAAGAAGAAGAAAAAGAAGAAGAAGAAGAAGGAGGAGGAGGAGGAGGAGAGAGGAGGGAGGAAGAGGAGGAGGAGGGAGGAGGAAGAGGAGGGAGGAGGAGGAGGAGGAAGAGGAGGAGGAGGAGGAGAAAGAGGAGGAGGAGGAGGAGGAGGAGGAGGAAGAGGAGGAGGAGGAGGAGGAGGGAGGAAGGAGGATGAGGACGAAGATGAGGAGGAAAAGGAGGATGAGGAGGACGAAGAGGATGAGAAGGAGGATGAGGAGGAAAAGAAATCAAAAGAAATCAAGAGAATAAATCGGTACCCTTCTCTCCAGGTGAGGGCCCCACCACACCCCTGGAGCCCCCTGGCCAGCTGGCCTAGTTGGTGGCCCCCTTGTGAATCAGGAGTCGGGAAGGACTGGCCTCTGCAGCCTGTGGACCCCAGCTCCCCATCCCGCCTCACTCTGGTTCTGCACAGATTTATTACAGAACCCAGCGTCCAGCTCAGCCAGCCACCAGGAGCTCAGCATTGGAAGGGTCGGTGAAGGAAGGCCCCTCCAGAGAAGCTAGCACACTCTCAGGGGACCCTTCCCCCTAGCTCCCAAGGCACTATCCCCAGGGTCTGCCTTTCACTTGGGGTCTTCTTCGTGTGCGGCCTCTTTGTCCCCGTCCTGTGGAAAGGGGGCTGAGGACAGAGGGGCCGTCCTGCCTCTTCTCAGCCCTTCCTCCCCGCCACCCAGGGGCATGTCCCAACCAGGCTCTGCTGAGTTCCCTCCAAGGGCCCTGAGCCTTGTGGTCTCATCTCAGCCCAGGAGGGCGCCGTTTGGAGGGGAGGGGGCTGATCAGGGTGTCCCTCTGCTGTCCTGGGGCCTGGCCCCTCCGGTGAGGCCGGCTGCAGGAGCTGCCAGCATTTTGGAATTCCTAATCGCTCCTGGTCCCAGTGATTGGCTGCTCAGCTCTGACCCCACTTGGGCTGCCGCCTGGTTGGATAAAAGGGGAATCTCCTTGGGGCTCCAGAGCATTAGACACGGGCGGGGGGCACCTGGGACCAACTTCGCTAAGCGGGAGCCCGCGGGTGGGGGAGCAAAAGACCTGCAAGCCTCGGCCCCTGCAAAGAGCCAGGAGATGACGGGGAAAGCGGGGGAAACGCTGAGCAAACCCAAATCCGAGACAGTGGCCAAGAGTACCTGGGGCGCCCGGGCAGGTGCACCGGGTTCGGCATCCAGGAGATTCTGGGCTTGAATAAGGAGCCCCCTAGTTCCCCACCCGCGAGCTGCCCTCGACGGCCTGGCCCCCGGGCACCTGCTAACAGCACGCTCCGTGCTCAGCCCCGCAGGAGTGGGCGGCATGGGGCTGCTGGGGCCGGGGGGGCTCCCCGGCTTCTACGCTCAGCCCACCTTCCTGGAAGTGCTGTCCGACCCGCAGAAGCGTCCACTTGCAGCCTCTGGCCAGAGCATCGGGGCCGCTGGATACCAGCCAGACGGCCAGCTCCGGTAGGTGAGCGCGAGACTGCGAGGCCGCTTACACGGGTCCGAGAGCTCCGGAGCCCCGAGCCGTGCGCTTTCGCAGGCACCCCATGGCCTCCTCTGGACGCAAAAGTTCATGCCAGGCAAGGGTTGGTAGCTGGGGCCTGGGGCCGACGCGCCCCGCGAGGATGCTCCCCGCGCCCTCCGGCTTGCGGGCCCCGGAGGATTCCGGCTGCCGCTCTGTGCTCGGGCCCCGCGAAGGTCCCGGCTCTGCAGGGGCGCCCAGTTTCGGCTCCCCAGAAGACCAGGCTCGGGCTGTCAGAAGCCCCCGGGCGGGCTGAAGTCCCTTTCCCTCCCCCAAGCTCCACGGTTCCACTGCGGCCTCCGGGAGGTCCCGCGCCTCGGGAGCCGGGTCCAGCTCTGCGCGCGGGGCAGTCCCGGCTGCGGCGCCCAGCACCGGCCCCAGCCCTCAAAGTTGTCTCTGCGACATTCGCAGCGTCGGCCCGGCTGAGAGCTTATTTTTCAGCCCCTCGAGCTAGGGCACCAACGCTGCGAGAGGAGCGACCATGATCCGAGCCCCCTCTGCGCGCTGGGGGCCCCTGGGTGCTCCCACCGCATCTTCCCGGCGGTGTCCACTCGGGTTCTTGGTCGCGCTAGGCAATTCCGCCTCTCCCTACAGGTTTTTCGTTGTCATTTTCGTTTTTCCTTGTTTTTATTTGCGGAGGGGACAGCAAACAGTGGCGGGTCGCTGTGTCTCTTCAGACTAGAGCTGGGGGAACCGTGCGGCCCCGGACCCGGGCTGCGCCCTAGGGAACCCGCAGCCCTTCCGGCGCGCAGCTCCCAGCTCCCGAGTTCGGCTCGTTGGGGCCAATTTTGGCCCGGGCTGCAGGGCTGCGAGCGCGGCAAAATGTGGGAGCCGAGAGCCTGTCTGGCTCCCGCGGCCCCTGCTCCGAGCGTGCCGGGGCCTTTGCCTCTCTTCCAACGAAATTGATTCCAAGCGCCGGTATTCGGGCTCGGAATGTGGGTAAATCCCGCCGGGGAGTAGGAAGGGACCCCGCCCCCCATCTCTACCGGGGCATTCTCGGGAGACGGAGCCGCTGCCCGGGAGAGGGCCGCGCGGTTCCTAACGCGCCGGGAGAGGACGAGCTCGCTCGCATTCTGCCGCATGCCCCTCCGCCCGCCTTTCAGATTCTGAAGATGTTTCGTCCAGTGATCGAAAAATGTCCAAATCGGCGTTAAACCAGACCAAGAAACGCAAGAAACGGCGGCACAGGTAAGGGCCCTGCGGCGCGACCAGCGACCTCTCCGGTCCGCCCGCCCTCACGCTGCCAGGCCCCCTTCGGGAGATCGGGTCAACCCTCTTTTCAGAGACTTTGGATTTGGGGTCTCAGACTGCCCCAAGGTAGGGAGTCGGGCGTTGTTTGAGGAAACCCTCGTTCGGGCCGCGGCGAGCCAGGAGGATGCGAGGCCGCCAAGAGACGCGCGGTCCAGGCTTTCTCCGTGTTGGCGAGGCTGCAAGACCGGGGTCGGGGTCACTCTGGGAAAGTGGGGGTCAGGCGGGTGCCAGAGGCGATCCCCGCACCAGCTCCTATCCGAGGAGCCTCGCTCACCTGATGCCCGGGCCCTCTCGCGTGCTCCTGAGCGTCTGCCCCCTGCCCTGCTCGGCTGGCGCCTCTCTGGGGGCCGAAGGCCCCCTCGACCTCCCCCTTTCGCCCCTTGGCCTCCGGCTGCCCTGAATATCTGCACCAATGGAAAACGTTCTCTGGGCATCTTCCCCCGCGCCTCAGTTTCCTTGTCTGCAAAATGGGGGCTGGGCGTGAGGGAAGGTGCATCCCCGCAGCCCTCGCTGATGGAGGGAACTGCACTGTGGCCGAGAGGGTTTTTAATACCCCTAAAACAGATCTGGACACAAAAAAAAAAAAAACAGATCTAAGTGCACAGTTAGAATTCCAGAGGTGCCCGGAGCCATGCGTGAAGCATGTTCAGCCCGCATTGTTCCCTAGAGCACCATCAGCCTCAAGCTTCCAATTCCTGGTGTAAATGTATGAGAGGGTTAGAGGGAAAGAAGGGAGTGGGAGCCCCCAAACCCACCTAACCTCCCCTACTGACTGCTGTCTGCAGGCAACACTGCCCAGACTCCAAGGTGGCTTCCCCCAAATCCCTCACTGCGCCTGGTGCCTTCTGGCTGTTGAAGTCCTGGAGCTTTGGGGGCATTTGCACCCTGGGAGGCTCCAGGCCACTGTCCTTCCCCTCAGCACCGCTCACCCTTTATCTGGGCGTTTCTCTGCCTTCCCCGGGTCAGACTGGCCTTACCAAGGGCTGTCCCTGTCCTCTGGGAGCCAGTCACGGAATGGATTTCCACCCCAGTCTTGGATTCCTTTCCTGCCCGCAGTTGTTTTGTTTTAAACAGAAACATTCGTTTTAGTCATTCATTTAAATAAAAGAAAATTATCCAACAAATCTTCACTAAGACACCGCGTTGCCCACTGCTGCTGCAGGTGTCTCGGGTCCAGCCCAGCAGTGGCAGGTCCCCACCCGGAAACTCCTGTGGGGTGCGGTGCGTAAGCCACAGGAATTCCTGCAGCACAGACGCCCCAAGAAGGCAGGCCCTGGGCCGTGTCCTTGCATCAGCCGCGCTCTCAGTGACACTTGCTGGCGAAGCTGCAGCCCAGATCCTCACCAGAGGTCCAAGACCCTCTCTCTGCCCCTAAAGTCTCTCCCCTGTCAGCTTCCTGTCCCAGGGCGAGGTTCTGGGCTATTTCGATGCAGGGCAACAACAATTACCAGACAGTTACCAGAGAGAGTGGCTCCTGATTGCATCTCTCCCTAAACGTGTATTTTGTGAGCTTCTCTCCTTGAGGGTTTTCAGGTGAACTGTCCTGGTATCCCAAGGCAGGAAATAGGCATCTCTCAGCTGCCAGAGCATTTCCGGGCTTAGCAGAGGTTGGAGCAAAGAGTGGGGATGGAGGACCAGAGAGAAAGCTGAGGCAAGCTTTGCGGGCAGGAGATCTGGGTTTATCGCTGTCTCCCCCTCCCTCCCAGCACTGCCAGGAGGAACACAGGGACACCCCCACCCCCCAGTGAGGAGCAAAAGTAGCCCCCAGCATAGTTTGTTGTGGCCCCAAAACAAAATCAACGAACTAGCAAAAAGAGCGGGATGGAGCCATAGCCTCTGGGATCTTCATTCTCTTCCCTTTTGTGGGGACCACTGCTCGCTGCTCCTGCAAACTGGGTACAAAGGGAGCTCAACGGGGTCTTTGGTCTTGTCTGGACTCAGGGGTTGGATCCCACTGTGGGGACATCCATTCAAAGCATTGGCATGCAAACTAGCTCTGAGACCTGGAGTTTGCATTTTCAGGTCGGGGATTGTTTTTTTATTTGAGTTGAGAACTCTGCTGGCGCCCTGCGCTCCAGCTTCGGGGCCGACCCACCTGAGCTCCGTGGCTGGGCTGTGCGCAGTACACCGGCTTTCTGATTCATCGGAAAGGATGAGTCATGGTTTGGGGTGTTTACCTGTATGTGGCAAAAGACTAGAAAGCAACAGATCTTCGAGGTCCTGAAGAATTAACTTTATGTATGCGTGCACATCCCCTGTCCTTCCCAAGAGAATAGGAGAAACAGTTCAGAATCAGTTTCCATAAAGAGCGGAGCAGACTCTGTCCGCCTCCCGTGACCACCCCCAGAAACCCACAGACCCCAGCACAGTAACGGCTTCCACTGGCTGTGCAGGGAGGTGTGGAGGGGCCGCACTGCAGGGTCCCAGACCACCATTCCCGCTGTTCTCGGAACCTCCCATTGTTCCAAGCCTGGACTAAGACCCCTTGGCTTGTGAGGTTCAGGGTCCCGCTCACCTGGAACTGGGTGAAATTAAGATCCGAAAGAAAATGTGTGTGAGGGAGTGTGGGATGGTTTATGCAAGAAAAGGGATTATGAAACACCTGGATTTGGAGGTGGAAATTAAAGTGTTGAAGCTGTTCTCTCACACCCTCACAGTGGCTATGTGCGACTGTGACCAGATTCTGAATCAGCTTATGGACCCACTAGGTCACTATGAACAGCTGGGATGGGGCGTGATGAGACTTCTAGCTGGGGTCTAACTGGAACCTCTACTGTGTGAGTGATAGACCTTCCTGTGGGGGGGGGTGGGGGGGCTCTGGACTCCCAAGCACCGGAAGAGGGGGTGTTCTAAGGGCTATTTTTGGCTCCGGGTGGGGGCAAAGGAGTGTGGAGTATTGGGGGTGAGTTTGCCTTGGAGGTTCAGCTGGGCTGCGTTTGACCACTGTGGAGCTTCCCCTTGGTGCAGGAAAGAGACGCTCATATGAAGAGGGTGGGGAGCAGGAAGGGAACCTGGTGCACCCCTCACTCTCTGGAGGAGGGAGAAGGACCCTGTAGGGATCTAAAGTTTCCATCTTTTATTTCTCTTTGGGTCACACCTGACAACGCTCTGGGGTTACTTCTGGCTCTACACTCAGGAATTACTCCTGGCAGAGCTCAGGGGACCATATGGGATGCCGGGATGGAACCCTGGTGGACTGCGCAAGGCAAAAGCCCTACCCACTGTGCTATTGGTTTGGCCCCTAAAGTTTCCGTCTTAGCACCTTTCCCACAATGCACCCTCGAAGGTTCCCAGTGTCAACTGTCACTGAGAGCCGAGATGACACCCCCAGAAAGGAAGTGTGTCCCCCCACACACACACAACCTCCGCTGAAGAAGAGACCAGAGGTGAAACTGTGGGTGTATGTGCGTGTGGGTGTATGTGCACAGGAGTGCATGTGTTTGTGCATTTGTGCCTGTGTGCCGACAGTGTGCGTGTGCAGTGTGCCTGTACGTGTGTCCGTTGAGTGCCGTGGCCTGAGCATTATCCAGGGGCCATTCTGTCCCCTCCCGGCAGGCTCTTTCCAACCCTGAGTGTTTGGTTTTGCTCTCTCAGGACAATCTTTACCTCCTACCAGCTGGAGGAGCTGGAGAAGGCCTTCAATGAGGCCCACTACCCAGACGTCCACGCGCGGGAGATGCTGGCCATGAAAACGGAGCTGCCAGAGGACAGAATACAGGTGAGAGCCCCCGAGTCCCTCTCCCCACACACTCACAGGCTCTCTCGGGACAGGAGCTAGCCCAGGCTCGACACAGGCCTGTCACCCCACCCTGGCCCTGGGCTCTCCTGGGAGTGGGGCCTGGGAACCAGCAGGCACTACTGCACTGAGGAAGAGGAGGAGGAAGGGGAGGATCAGGAGGAGGAAGTAGAACAGGAGGAGAAAGGGGAGGAGCAGGAAGAAGGGCAGGAGGAAGAGGAAGAAGAGGAGGATGAGGAAGAGGAAGAGGAGGAGGAAGTAGAAGAGGAGGAGAAAGAGAGAAGGATGAGGAAGAGGAGGAGGAGGAGGAAGGGCAGGAGGAGGTAAAATAGGAGGAGAAAGGGGAGGAGGAGGAACAGCAGGAGCAAAAGGAGGAAGAGAGGAGGAGGAAGAGGAGGAGGAAGAGGAGGAGGAAGAGGAGGAGGAAGAGGAGGAAGAGGAGGAGGAGGAGAACAGGTCCTGGGGAGAGAGAGTTCTGGGAGACTCCACCTCCAGGCAGGGTCTCTGCTCTGACCGATGTCCCCTGGGCTCAGCAAAATGTCTGCTCCCAAGCCTGTCCCCAGGCCCCTGTGGGTGGGTAAAAGCAGTTTCTGGCTGGCTTCTTCCCTGCTCCCTCTCTCCCTGCTGTGCCCACTCCGTGCTGCTCCCCAGACCCCCTTTCTGAGGCTCCTTTCTCCCTCCACAGAGCCCTGACCTAAGCTTCTGTTCCTTTGCACCCCAAAGCCCCCAGTGTGGCTGTGGTCTGTGCCGCAGGTGTGGCTCATTGCGACCCTTCTGGGGCTAGAGAGGGCAGAGTGTGGTCCAGTGGCTGTGCCAGCTCCATTCCCAGCAGGCACCTGTTGGCTCTCTGCAGTGACCAGGGAAATGTCCGCCCCATTAGGTTCCTCCTCCTCCGCCTCTCCTGGGGCTTTGAATGCCTTAACCGGAGAAACTCAGGCAACAGGCAACCGGCAGCTGCGGGGGCACCTTCCCAAGTACCGAATCAGAATCGCCATCTGGGCAGCAATGCCACCCTTTCTGTGGGAGAAGAGAAACGGGTGGTTTTCTCGAGGGTGGGGTAGGGAATATTCCCGATTCGGAGCCAGGGCCCCAAGCAATCACAGAGCAGGTGGGGTGCTTGCCTGGCACACGGCTGACCTGGTTCAATCCCCGGCACCCCATATGGTCCCCCTGAGCACAGAACCTGGAGTAAGCCCCGAGCACTGATGAGTGTAGCCCAAATACCTAAAGGAAGAAAGAAAAGACTCCAAAGATTTGGGCTGCCTTAACCGGATCATGAACACTTTCATGTGCATGAAACTGGGCAGGATGGAAACTGCTCCCATCAGCCAGAACACTGCGGATTGGGGCGAGCAGGGGGGGGGGGGACTCAGGTTCCCAAAGCCCCTCTGCACCTCGTGTCCTCCCAGTCAGCGCTATTGTGCTAAGTGGGGATGCAGGGGGGCTAGACAAATAAGGGGTGTGGCTTGTTTGTTGTCCTGGCTCTGGAGTACAAAGGAGGCATGAAGGGCTTTTCCAGAAGAGTCTGCCTCTGCGCTGAAAGCTGCAGCGTGACTTTAGTCATTGACACTAATTATTCATAAGCAGATTATGTTTGCGGCCTTATCCCCACTCCCTCTCCAACTGGTTCCTGGTTCCCGCTAAAGGGGAGGGGTGGTTGTTGATTCTGAAGAGCGTGAGAGTGTGTGTGTATATGTGGAGTGTAGATGTGCTTAAGTGTGAGTGCATGAGAGTGTGCCTGTGTGTGAGAGTGTGTATGAGAGCATGTGAGTGTGTGTGTCTGTGTGAATGTGTGTATGAGAGCAAGTGTGTGTATGAGAGCGAGTGTGTATGAGAGCGAGTGTGTGGGATTAGTGTGTACGTGTGTATGAGAGTGTGTCTGTGTGTGAGTGTATGAGAGCATGTGAGTGTGTGTGTGTCTGTGTGAATGTGTGTATGAGAGCAAGTGTGTGTATGAGAGCGAGTGTGTGTGAGGGTATTAGTGTGTATGTGTGTATGAGAGTGTGTATGTCTGTGTGAGATTATGAGTGTGTGCATGTCTCTGTGTGAGAGTGCATATGAGAGCATGTGTGTGTGTGAGTGTGAGTAGGACAGTGTGACTGTGTGTGAGAATGTGAGTGTGTTGTGTGTGGGTGTACTTGAGTGAGAGTGTGTATGAGAGGAAATGAGTGTGTGTCTAAGTGTCAGTGTGTGAACATGAGCCTGTGTGTCTGTGTGTGTAGGAAAGTGAGTGTGTGTGTGTGTGAACATGAGCATGTGAGAGCGTATATGAGAGTATGTGTATGAGTTTGTGAGCATGAGTGTGTGTATGTCTGTGTGAGTGTGTATGAGAGCGAGTGTGAGTGTGTGAACATGAGTGTGTGTGAAAGCGTATATGAGAGTATGTGTATGTGTTGTGGAGTGTGTATATGTCTGTGTGAGTGTGTATGAGAGCGAGTGTGAGTGTGTGAACATGAGCGTGTGGGAGTGTATATGAGAGTATGTGTATGAGTGTGTGAGCGTGAGCGTGTGTATGTCTGTGTGAGTGCGTATGAGAGTGAGTGTGAGTGTGTGAACATGAGGCGTGTGAGAGCGTATAAGAGAGTATGTGTATGAGTGTGTGAGCATGAGCGTGAGCGTGTGTATGTGAGTGTGTATGAGAGTGAGTGTGTGTGTGTGAACACGAGCGCGTGTGTCTGTTTGTGAGAGTGTATATAGAGCATGTGGAGTGTATGAGACAGCCCAAGCCAGTCAGTGTGTGGGGGTAACCGCTCCCCCTCCACCTGCTCTTCATTAACACCAGGGGCCATTCCCAGCCCCTGGATGGGTGGTGGTTGGCGAGCCGGCCCTGTTGGAGGCCATGTAGGCCCTCCTGACCGGCAGAGAGGAAGGCCAGTGTCTCGCCATGGCTGCTCCCACCTGTGCCTGTGGAGGCGGCCACATCCCTTCGGTGCCCCCCCAAGTGGATGCCCCATTGCGGGTTACCTGGAAGGTGCCCCTGGGTGACTGAAGTCCCCAGAACCAGCAGAGAGGAGTGAGGGTGGACATGAGCTCATTGGCCCAGGATGGTGAGGACTGGCCATGGAATCTGGGACGGGAGAAGGAAGGTGAGACTCTCTCCCCTGATCTCCGAGCACTTCTCTGCTCCCCGCCTACCTGGGCGGCCCTGCCCAGTGATCTACCGAGGCCCTGGGAGAGGTTTTAGTGTGAACCAACAACCAGGGGCCGCCATTTATACCTGCTGCATGGAGGACACCGGAGAGGCAGGGAGGTGTGGGCAGTGGTTGGGGCCACCAGCACTGCCAGTTTCCTACTGAGTGACCAGCAATGGGCCTCACCCCCCCAGCCTCACTTGTAGAAAGGGTGTGTGAGGCACGGGGAAGAGGCCATGAGCCGTATATGTAACCCAGCCCAGTGGCTCCTGGCACCTGCCGGTGCTCTTGGCTCCAGCTCTAATCTCATGAAATCCTCCGGACACATGGAGGGGTACAGACCATGAGCCTTCTCTTTCATAACTGAGGAAACTGAGGCATGCAGCTACTTAGCCAAGCCCATCTGGCTAGGCAGCGGAGCTGGGAGCCTGGGGCCCAGGTCAGCATCTAGATCCCTTCCTCTTGGCTTTGAGGCCTGCTGTGATTCTAAACTAGGAGGACAAAAAGGTTTGAGGTGGGGCCAGAGCGATAGCCCAGTGGGTAGGGCGTTTGCCTTGCTCGCAGGCCAGCCCATGCCGGCCCGGTTCGATCCCCAGCATCCCATATGGTCCCCTGAGCACCGCCAGGAGTAATTCCTGAGTGCATAGCCAGGAATAACCCCTGAGCATGGCCGGGTGTGACCCTA
This sequence comes from Cryptotis parvus, assembly GCA_021461705.1. Lineage (NCBI taxonomy): Eukaryota > Metazoa > Chordata > Mammalia > Eulipotyphla > Soricidae > Cryptotis > Cryptotis parvus. The sequence continues at coordinate 25,331 of JAJIBD010018297.1, forward strand.
AAAGCAGGAAAAAAAATGGTTTGAGGTGACACAGGAGAGCCTATAGCAAACCTTTTTAAAAAATGATTATTATTTGGGGGAGGATGGCTGGACCATACCTGGCAGTGCTTGGGGACTGCGCCCACCTGTGCTCAGGTGAGCCCTCGTGGTGCTCAGGCGGCTCTATCAGGCCGTTTTGGTGGTGAGGGTGTTGGCCCACTCCTCATAGAGTTCAGGGCTCCTCCCAGTTCAGTGCTCAGGGTTGCTCCCATCAGTGCCTGGGGACTTTGTGGTGCCAGAGATCAAATCAGAGTGAGCCACATGCAGGCACCGTAACCCCTTTATAGCTCTCTGACCCATGGAGTAAACCTTCCATAAAAATCAGGATGGAGGGGCTGGAGTGAAGGCACAGTGGGGAGGGTGTTTGCCTTGTGGCTGACCCGGCTTCCCACATGGTCCGCTGAGCACCTCCAGGAGTAATTCCTGAGTAGAGAGCCAGGAGCAACCCCTGAGCATTGCTGTGTGTGACCCAAAAAGAAGAGAAAGTAATCAGTATGGAGGGGCTGGAAAGATCACAGCTGGCTGTCAGAGACTTGCCTTGCACTCTGCTGAGCCATGTGCAGGCCCCAGCACCTCATTCTTCTAGGCACAGTACCCTGGCGTCCTAATGGTGCCCCAAATCACTGTCTCTCACTGCTGATTGGAGGGGGACCGCCTGGGAAGACAGAGCAGACCCCCTTCCCACTGTTTCAGACTGTACGTATGTCAGTGTGTGTGTGTGTGTGTGTATGTGTGTGTGTGTAGTGGATGCGTGTGTCCATTTGTGTCTGTGTGTCTGTGTATGTGTGTGTGTGTGTGTGTGTGTGTGTGTGTGTGTGTCGGGGTGAGGCTGGAGTGTCATTATTAGAGTTTCCAAGGCTGAGGTTAGACGTCTGCAGGTTGCTAAAGACCCAGGGTCTGCACCCTAGAGCCGGTATCTCTCAGCTCTCATCTCTGTAAGGAAGTGTAGGGGAGGAGCCTCCTCAAGGGGGCGTCCTTGCGGCCCAACCCCAGTGCTACCATAGACACAGGACAGGCCAACTGTCACAGTCCAAGGAG